>JAWNNX010000617.1:0-45298 GCA_035044505.1 Zaprionus lineosus | reverse complement strand
AACACACAACACTCTCTACACAATATCCACTTCAAATTAGACAGAAACAAATAAAATATAAAAGTTATTACTCTCACTCAGCACTCAACATGTGTGCGACAGCTATTCTTTTTGACACACTAAAAAACAATTATCCAAAAACCATCCTTAACATGAATGAAATTGTACACCACTAAACCTCAACTCAACCATGAAAGAAATTGTAAGCCGTAACCAATTCCACTTAAACCAACACTTAAACTTAAGAATAATCCAATAGCGAGGTATGCTCAGGACCTTTTGAGCATCACTGAAGTTAGTCTTAAGCTGATCTTTGAATAAAGCACTTCGTGCGGAGTTTTAACTCTTGTGTTATATTTTTTTTTGTTTTAAAGTATTAGCGTTGGCCTTAGTGTAAAGCACGGGCCATTAGTTCGCCTCAGAAAACTGCATTTATTTTACTGGCGCAGTCGGTAGGATACAATTAAGTATCCATTAAAAGAACCGCGAGTGGAAAATAAATTAAATTTTATAATTCGGAAAAACTCGCCAAACATTCGCGACACTAACATTATCTTTCAACTAGGATTATAATTCCAATTCGGTTGTCCTATTAAAAGTTGTAAAGCACAATACAATAAGGCTAACGCAAAAAAAAAAAAAAATAACTAACTAAAAAATTAGAAAATAATCAACACAAATTACACAAGAATGATGCAACCACTTGTTGCCCCAGCCTGTTTAATAAACTTAAGCGAGGTCAACCTTGCCGAAGCAAGGAGACAAATAAAGGATATCCCACTGTTTACGGGAGACCCGTCATCTTTATACACATTCATATGTAGAGTTGACTTTATATTGTCTCTATACCAAACTGAAGATATACGTCAACAAAACATCTTACTGGGAGCCATAGGGAGGAACCTCGATGGACCCATCACTAGATCTCTGGGTTTGCCGAGAAACAATGACTGGCCTGCATTAAAGGCAAGATTGAATTCGGAGTACAAACCGCAGACGCCAAATTATAAGCTACTGGAAGACTTCAGGAAAACCCCGTATAAAGGAAACTGCGTTCTGCGAGGAAGCAGAGAGACTTCGACAACTGTCAATTTCTAAGTTACATCTAGAAGGTAATAATGCTAATCTTTCATTTTATTTAGAAGCTATAAGAGATTCAATTAAGATACTTATAAGAAGATTACCATTAAGTTTATGCACCACCCTAGTACACCATAATATATAAGACCTTAGATCTTTAATTAGTGTAGCACAGAACGAGGGATTATATGAAGAAAATGTTAATATTGGTATGAACAAACATTACCATAATAATAATAAAAATCGAATTCAAAATTTTAATTCGAATTCATTTAAATTTAATTCAATTAACCAAACCCATTCAGAACCAAGATATCCACAACATTCCCAACCACTACAACTTAATCCTAACCCATACCAATACTTACAACATTCTAAACCACCACAGCAAAATTTTAGTACATATCAATATGCACCCCGACCCACTTATACACAAACCACGATCTACAACCAACCGATCAGACGTAACTAGTTTGGTGCTCACAAATATGGGAGCTCAGTCTCTCACACACCACAAAAAGCCCCTAAGTTCAATAACAACAGCTTTCATTTAAACCAACCATTTAAAAGACGTAGACCAGTTGATAGTGAACCAACCAAAATGTCTATTGATGAATCTAGATTTCAAGAATATGAACAGTATGGAATTACGATCAAGAATTAAATTATGACCAACAACAATATTATAATCAACAACAATATTATGATAAACACCAGTACGAACAAAGTTATTTAAACGCCAACCAAAACCAACCCCAATACAAACAAATAGAATATGAGACACCAACCAGACCATACCAAAACGAAGTAAAATTTGACGAAAATTTTCAACTACCAGCCCCCGACAATACCAATATTTAGAAATTTCACATAAAGGCAAAACATTTAAATGCTTAGTTGACACAATAAATATAATCCAAAAAAATATTTTTTCACTTCCAATCCACAATTCTAAGTGTGAAGTTTATACATCAAATGGCATTTCCAAATAGCTAGTGATCACCAGCCTCTCAGGTGGTTACATACAAAAGAACCAAATGCTAAACTACAAAGGTGGAGAGTAAAATTGGCTGAATTCGATTTTGATATCGAATACATTAAAGGTAAACTAAACCACGTAGCAGACGCACTATCTAGAGTCCAAATGGAAGAAAATCATTTCGGTGAAGCCACCCAACATAGTGCGGGCGAAGACAATAGTAACCTTATCCAAATAACAGAAAAACAAGAAATATATTCAAAAGACAAAAAATATTCGTTACTCTTGAAAAGGCAAAAGGATTTCTACTTAACCATTTTATTCATAAAAATATTTTCCTTTACATCGAAAGCGATGCAGACCTAGAAATTATTCACAAGGTTCATAAAGAAAGCATCAATACTTCCCACACTAAAGTAACGCGTAGTCTTATCCTTCTAAATAACGTAAATTCCTACGCTGAATTCAAAGAAATTATACTTCAATACCACGAAAAACTTCTACACCCTGGCATACAACAAATGACTAAATTGTTCAAAGGAAACCATTATTACCAAAATAGTCAATTGCTAATTTAAAATATAATCAACGAATGTCATGTATGCAATTTAGCCAAAACCGAACACAGAAACACAAAAATGCCCTTCAGGATCACACCCAAACTTGATAAATTTATGGTAGACATTTACTCGTTCGAAGGAAAACATTATATTAGTTGTATTGACATTTACTCCAAACTTGCTACCCTCGAACAAATAAAATCAAAAGATTGGATAGAGTGTAAAAATGCACTTATGCGCATTTTTAACCAATAAGGGAAACCCACAATACTAAAAACAGACAGAGACGGCGCTTTTTCCAATCTATCTCTTAAGCGATGGCTTGAGAGTGAAGGAGTTGAATTACAACTCAATACCACAAAGACAGGCATTGCTGACATAGAAAGATTACACAAAACAATAAACGAGAAAATTCGAATAATAAAAATATCTGACGATGACGAAGCTAAATTAAGCAAAATAGAGACAATTCTTTACATATACAATCATAAAACTAAACACGATACGACTGGACAAACTCCCGCTCATATCTTTATCTATGCTGGGCAACCAATATTAAACACCCAATTGAACAAAGAAAATAAAATAGGCGAAATAAACACTAATCGAAAAGAATATGAGGTAGACACTAGATATAGAAAGGGCCCATTACAAAAAGTTAAATTAGAAAACCCATTTAAGGCAAATCATAATGTTGAGCAAATAGATACTGACCACTAAAAAATAACTAATAGAAATAGAGTCACAAACTACTGTAAGACACAGTTTAAAAAGCAAAAGAAATTTAATCAAGTTCCAATCTCGCAGGTCCCTGGATTACAATGATAACATTACTCTTGCTAATTACCATATGCCATACCCAACAAATTCAAATAAACAACCATAACACAAAATTGTCAAAAAGTAAACAATAAAATAAAAATAGAAGAAAATAAAATAATAAGCATAATCCAATGTAAACTTGAATTAGGAACCATTGTATTAAGTGAAAATTATTTATAGCTAGAACTAGACCAAACACCATTGTACCCACCACTAGACATAGCTAAAATCAAAACTATTAAACATTGACATTGTAAAACTAATATCCAAAAATAATATCACACTTTATATTATTATTATAATCATAAAATGCATACTTTTTATATTGTACTTATACTCCAAAATTGTAACCACTAACCCATTCATAATTTTACGTATGAAATTAAGAAAACAAACAAGAGAAATACCAAATGAACCACAAGAAATAGAAATGAAACAAAATCCATTACCCTTATTGTATCCAAATATGTCAGCCCAAGTATAGGCTTCCTACACAATACTCTCCAAACAACACACAACACTCTCTACACAATATCCACTTCAAATTAGACAGAAACAAATAAAATATAAAAGTTATTACTCTCACTCAGCACTCAACATGTGTGCGACAGCTATTCTTTTTGACACACTAAAACCAATTATCCAAAACCACCCTCAACATGAATGAAATTGTACACCACTAAACCTCAATTCAACCATAAAAGAAATTGTAAACCGTAACCAATTCCACTTAAACCAACACTTAGACTTAAGAATAATCCAATAGCGAGGTACGCTCAGGACCTTTTGAGCATCACTGAAGTTAGTCTTAAGCTGATCTTTGAATAAAGCACTTCGTACGGAGTTTTAACTCTTGTGTTATATTTTTTTTTGTTTTAAAGTATTAGCGTTGGCCTTAGTGTAAAGCACGGACCATTAGTTCGTCTCAGAAAACTGCATTTATTTTACTATATATATAGAAGAAGAAACCTTAAAGATTTGCTCGCGGCATGTCTTGACTCTTTGAAGATCAAGCGACAAAAATTGACGCGTGCATGTTACACACGAACACGACAACTACATACAAAAATTATTCTCTACACTTAAATACAGATAAGCAGTGTAGAGTTCTCAGTTGAATACTCCCTTCCTTTTTACTTAGCTTCACCGATTAATTACCAAATTAGTGAAATTATTGCATAGCTCGGCAAAAATAAATTCTTAATTAATTAACAAATAATCTGTTAATCTAAATTGTAAAATAATGTATTTACTTTATACCATATACTATATTATAAATAGTGACCATATTGTATTGGAACTTTAATTTGTTATTTACTAATAAGTTGCCATATAGGTAGCAGTAAATTTGTTTAAATAAAAACATAATTTTAAAAAAAACGACGGTACTATTGCTATTAACTTATAGAAGAATAATTAGAGATAATGTTGGCGATTTTATTAAATACAAATATCAAACACACTCTTCGAAAATTATAAAGTTGAGCAATGATTATATAAAAGTTATACCAAACCAGTATGTGTATGCTTTAGTGTTGCAATAAAACTAATTGAAATGTACAATACCAAATGAAAAACTGTTTTTACAGAAAAATGAGTGTTTAAAAAAAGGAACGGTTCCACGCGACGGCAATGTCGTCGCTTTTTATACGTTTCAACCACTGAGCCCGCCGATCCGCCGACTACACTGCCACGAGCACGAGCATTCTTTATATGATTTCTCAAAATTCATAGTAGTTTCAGTTAAGATTCTGGATAATAGAGACGTGACACATTTGTGAGAACTTAGATGCTTAAGAACGTACCAAAATAATTTTAAGAAAGCCCTTTAATTCATTAATATACAATTATAATTTTATTCTAAAAGCCTTTGTAAAATTTCGTAGGGCTCGGTACTATTCTAGCCTGAATATACTTAGTTCTGAGTCGAACTCAAAACTTTCTTATCTGGCGCGATGATTATATTAAAGCCCTAAATGAGGATCTCTCGTCAGATTACAATGTAATTTATGGAACAATATTTCGATGGTATTTTAATTTATAGTGTCTTGACTTAAAATTTGTAATGTACGATATATACAGGTGTTGCTGACACCCTTTAACATTTAACACTGTTTGGTTATGCGGTACTACATATCATCTTAGCTGCTCCCTTAAATTATTAATAATATAAGAGATCATAAAACTTAACAATAATTGTTCCCGCGCCAGCTCTTGCAGTCGTGGCTGCGAGCTGAAAATCTCTTCTCCCTAACGCAAGCGACTGCAGCCGAAGCCGCCAATTCGGGCGGTATTGTGTTGCCTGTAAATTGTTTTGGTCCGTTTTAGCTACGCAATTTACTTGCCTCACAGTCACCATCTCTCTCACACACACACGCTAAGCAAGCCAAGGGATCACGTACAGCAGCAGACAGTCTTGTCTCGTTCAAAGTCTCACTTGAAGATAACATGAAAAATAACGGAAGTAATAATAAGACAAAAGCAACGAATGAGAGAAAAATAATGCGCAACGTCCGTTGTATCTGTTGTTTGTGTACAAAAGATTTTTAAAGTTATCTGCCGATTCGGAGTCACCCAGAAGGTAGTCTGGTGTGGAGGACTCATTGGGATCAAGGAGCACAACGGCCAGTGACATGTAGGAGGCCATAGCTGCCCATATTCCATACTTGAACATTTGTGCATGAAGTTCTCTTAGAGTGGGCGTATGTCCCGTGTAATCCAGGAGCCTCAGATTTTAACAGTTCGTTGTGATAGTAATAAATGAAGTAATCGAAGTCCTTCAGCTTATAATCTATGTGTACTGAGGTGAGAATAAAGTTGTACAAATCTCTTGACGGATGTCCGTATTTGGGCAATTGAAAGTCTACGAACGCCATGTCCTCCAACTCATGATTCGGATCAAACTTGAAAAGCACATTATTGATCCAACAATCTTAATGCATAAGGACATTAAACTCCGAAGGATCAAGCTTGCCCAGGGTCACAAATTGGTTTCTCAGTTCAGGGAACAATTTTACCTATAAAACAAAATATACAAGATGGAAGACTTAAAAACAAAATGAATAGCTAATTACAAATTTGGAGTGGTTTCGTCCTTGTAGTTTTTAAGATTTTGTAGAAACATTTTCTGGAATGATCCGGTTATAGCATCGTAAACAGCTAAGATTGTGTTCGTATCTGATCCATAGAGTCCTTTGGTCATCATATCAGGATATGGCCCTTGACTAATATTATACTGGGCTCCAGCTGCGTGATACTGGGCCAAGACCCTCTAGTCGATTGACATTTTTGTACCCATCTTTGCGAATGTCATGCATGAACACCGTGTTGGTTAGTCTGGGTTCCTTCTAAAGACTTTCCTTAAACTGATACGAATGCGGAGCAATCAAGATATTCAAGCCCTTGGCCTTGTAAAGGGCCTTAAACTTGGGTAGGATGTTTATGTAAGAATCGTTTTCTATGGTGAACAGGCAGCAGCCTGTGCCGCATGCTCCTTACTGTGTGACACTTTCATCATATAGAAAACTGACTTAACGGTTTTGTCTGCTTAGAGCATGTCGATCGAAATTATATTTTTTATTAAGTAACGTGTTTTTGTTACGTTCCCGTTAGCTCTACTTCAATAAGTACCCTCAACGTGAGAGAGGCATAATTCTCACCCGCGCCCATGGCCGGCTTGATCCGAAAGTCTGTCACTTTTTGGAAGTACGGAGCACTCTCTGCCAATATCTCTTCGAAATATGACGGGTCTATCCATTTAAGTGCCTCATCATGGCCAGTGCCACTCTCTTCGCCACCATTCGAGGCAACTCCGGTGCTTTGACCCGCGTGACTTATCTCTTTACCGTGGAAATCTACGCACTGCCGTCTGGCTTAATGATTCTTGTTTTAGCGTCGGGTTTGTTGTTAAAATCAAATTCGTATCACTCGATATTTATACAAAATGTAATGGTCTTGCCTTCTGTGATTAGTAACCCCGAAATTTCCACTGGCATGTGATAGCGAAATGGCCAAATAAGGAAATGGTTAATATTTTTTTGATAAGAACTCAATATACGTCGACACTCCGACGGTGCTTCCGTGAGACTGACAAATCATAAAGGGAATTTCGGTTTGTTGAGGCTCTCTTAACGGTTTATTAGTGTCTTCCAAGAGTACAGAGCGGAAAGCTTCACAAACGATGAGGTTTTACTCTCTTCATAAAGATAGCACATAGGGCCGTCTACTACGCCTCCAAAGTGCCCGCTAATCCCAAGCAGACACTATTTTAGATTAAAAGTGATTTATGCACATTTGAGACTTGATGGAATTATGCTATAAAAATAAATATTGCTATAAAGGGCTCTGTAAAAGGCTTCGTCTTCTCAAGGAACATATTTTGGAATTGATGAGAGAAAATCGATAGTTGCAAGATGCAGATGTCGAGGGTCAGCAGGCGTGCATTGTCCTTGGCAAGATGCTCAAGACGCGTCTGCACTACAGAAAAGAAAAACATTTGCACCTTTTTTGATAGCAATATCTGTTGTTGTCCTCAAGCCACTTGATAGCAATGCTCCAGATACAAATATCGTAAACTTATCCAATAAATTAAGAATTTTAAAGTTGATACAGTGTGGAAATTTTGGACTGTGCATTAATAATCACATTTAATCCGCATACCAATCCCAGGTAACACACAGACTCTGGTTTATGCAGAGCTTTTTGCTGAAACGGCTGCAAGAAGAGTTTGTACACACAAGTTTTCGTGACAATTTGTAACTCGCTGAACACATAATGACCAATCTCTGGAGCAAGCGATCTGCTGGGCCCGTTGATGTCAGAAGCTTCTCACTCATCAATCAAAAGGGATTGTAGAAAACAACAGATCAGATAAAGCCTAGAATCAACATGTGCTGCATATTTGAAAGATGTTGGAAGCCGGTGTCTCTCACGCCTTCCGCGTACACCCACGCGGCTTATTGTACCCGTATTTTTTCATCTTATCGAAACGAGTTTCGTTAAACATTGTCGTGTCGCGGTAGCATAACTCGAATGCTCCATATCTATAATCGCGTCGAGGTAACATCACTCGAATGCTTCATATGTATATAATAGTTAATATATCGTGTCGAAATAATGTAGCAACATAGCTGGTAATATAAAGAAAAAGAAACGTTGAATAATATATAAGCATTATAGTTTTTAATTGTTACCAAAAAAGCTTGGTATCTGAACAGTGAGAAAGTTGATATTTTTTTCCTTCTCCATTCAAACTTAATGTTGGACTGCACCTGCTTCACGCACACGTTTTATCTACCTCCATTTAATGGGGCCACATTCCATAGATTGCTTTTTATTGCATTGTTGAATCAAACCGTATATCATAATAACATCTGAAAAAATCCCATACTCATTTGCTGTACTGTTTTGTAAATATTACGATGCGAATACAGTATTTTTTTCTAAAAACAGGCGTAGTGAAAGAAAGTTTAACTTTTTTTCTTTCTCAAATCGAACGTGGTGTATTGCTGTATTAGTATATTGATTGTACGATGCAAATATAATATTTCTTACTACAAATAGGCATGTTATAATATATTAACGCAACAAAAAGAACAGTCTTATAAAATGAGGTATCCGATCTTATGTTCCACTCTTTGATACAACAATGATATTTATATAAAGTGATGCGTTCGCATCAACAATACCTTGAACTATACTCGGCTTAATTGTATTATAAAAATGTTTAACTCGTGTACTACTACATATAAAGAGTACACTATCTTATACAATTTATCAGAAGACCTTAGGCTAAATATAAGTAAGAGATCCAATGACGAAATATAAGTCAATTTGTTGAAGGTGACAAAGTTGACAATTTATTTTTCTTCAATCGAACTTAATGTTGCACTACATCTGCTTTACGCACACGTTTATTCTACTTTCCTTTACTGGTACCACATTTCAAAGATTATTCTTCATTACATTGCTGAGCCACACCGTACATCTTAATACCAAGTATAAAAAACTCATACTCATTTGCTGAATTAGTATATTGATTGTACGATGCGAATATAATATTTCTTTCTACAAATAAGCACGGTAAAACATATTAGCCCGAGAAATATAATAGTCTTGTGAAATGAGGTATCCGAATCTATGTTCACCTCTTCGATACAACAATGATATTAATATAAAGTGATGCGTTCGCACCAACACTATTTTGAACTATACTCGGCTTAATTGCATTATAAAATTGTTTTACTCATGTACTACTACATATACGGACTACACTATCCTATACAATTTATCAGAAGACTTTAGGTTGAACATAGGTACGAGATCCAATGATGCAATATAAGTCAATTTTTTGAAGGTGACAAAGTTGACAATTTAATTGGCTCCAATCGAACTTAATGTCGGACAACATCTTATTCACGCACTTGTGTATTCCACTTTCCTTTACTGGTTGGACTGGTTGGACTGGTTGGACTTCGCTGCCAGCGCACAGAGGTTAGGTAGGGAACATAGACCTAATATTAAGATTAGTCTAAAATTTACATCTGAATAAGCGATACCCAATTTAAAAATTGACTTATTAATTTTTTTAAAATAAAAAAATAATAAAAAACTTAACTGGCGCCCGAGCAGGGGCCGACGACGCGCGACAAAGTAAAAATCCTTTAAACGCGAGTGTTGGATATAATTTCCAAACCTTCGTCGGTGCAAAAAAAGGATACGCAAGCGAAGTATCCTTGGTGTAAAGACAAGACTCCCACTGTGCCAAAGTGGAAAAAAAGAGTGCATATTTTCGTTTTGATGTACAGCACCTTTTTCCTTTTCAAAAAAAGGAACAATTATAAAAAAACCTCACGCCGGAAAAGCTGAAAGATACTGAAGGGTACGTCCCCAGGATCACTTCTACACCCACTGTCCGTCGCAGGAGGGTACATCAACAAGAAAAGGCCCAAAAAGAAGCAATCCAGACGCAGAGAAGGATGACTGGACCAACGTGAGCTTTGTAAGCTTAATTTTAAAAAAAATAAAAATAGACTATTGTCAAACTAACCAAATTAAAATATAAATGAGGAAGAATTATTTCTCCCTAAATTCAATTAAAAACTGTAGAAACATAAAAGCAAAATCTCACTACACTAACGTTGTAGTATAACAAAATTCCAATCCTACGAATCCCAAGGGACCCTCCAGGATAAAAGGAATAAACCAGCTACTAGTTTTAATAAAAATAAAAAGAAATTTTCCTCATACTTCTAATTTTATCTTACTAACCCTAACTAAAACTGACACATTGGCATAAAACTATTATTTCTAAGTGAAACATTTTTTTAGATCCTTTTTCCTTTAAAAAAAAAAAATAAATAAAAAATAAATAAAAGGAAGAAAAAAAAATATCAATAACAATAACAAAATAAATAAGTAAATCTCCAACCCCCACAATCTTATAAGACCCGCCAGATTAAATCAGAACACGCAACAAATAACCATGAACGCGGAAGAATTGAACGGCATATTATCCGACTAGTCTCGGACGCAATACAAACACAAGTTCCCATTTGATAAAAGTATCAACCCCCACCATGACTTGATGTACCTAACGAAGGTATACTTCCACAACACCTAGCGAACTTAGACGCCTTAGACAGAGTCCCAGACGTAGTTAAATGCATTAGGGAATTTTCAGGGGAACATTCACATTTTAGTTCTTGGAAGAAAAATGTAGATAGGGTTTTACAAAATTACTCCCATCTGAAGGGCACGCCCAAATATTTTGCAATTCTGCATACAGTCAGGAACAAAATCATCGGCCTGGCCGATACTGCATTAGAATCCTATAACGTCCCTTAAGATTGGACAGCTATACAAAATGTTTATCAATGCATTACGCAGATAAACGAGACCTTAGTACGCTTGAGTACCAGTTAACTACATTAGTACAAGAGAGCAACCAATCAATAACAGAATTCCATTCGGCAGTCTATAACCACCTTTCACTTCTAATAAATAAGGCTGGCTGCATGGAATTAACAGGGGACCAAGAACAACTCTTAACGAAAGTTTCTAGAGACAGAGCTCTTGATACATTCATTAGAGGTCTAAGAGGAGGCCTTTCGCGAATGCTAGGCATGCGGGAACCTGAGGATCTACCTCAAGCATTACATTTATGTTTAAAAATAGAAAATCAGGACTATAGGACAAACCACGCAAATTCTAGGGGACAGACCAGTAACTTTAGTAACAACAACACAAAACCTATACCAATACCTAGAACTTCACTTTCATTTAATACGGTCAATCAACCACCGCCTGTACCACCCAGAACTAATATTCAATACGGACAGCAGATTTATAGACAACCACCTCCGCGGCACCAATCGAACCGACCACCACGGAATGACTTCAGACACAGTTTTCCCCAACAGACATTTGCACCAGCTCGACCTGTTGCACCCAAACCGCTGCCACGACCTGAACCAATGGAAGTGGATCCCAGCGTAAGATCAAAACAAATAAATTATATGAACAGACCAAATTTCGAAACAGGAAAACGACCTCCTAACCCCGTACAGCACGACTTCAAAAGACAACGTAATTTTAACATTGAAACTAGTAATGACGTTTCAATAACGGACTACGAACAAATAATACAAGACCAAGAGAACGAAAATAATTACGATCAATCCCTAGAGGATTACCAAGAACAGTTCGGTTACGAACTGGATACTGACCAGCATACCGACCTTCATTTTTTAGAGTAAACAGCTCCTCCTTACCATATTTTGAGGTAACAGTGAGGGGCGGAAAAATTCTAAAAATACTAATAGACACTGGTTCCAATAGGAACTACATAAAACCGAGTTTGGTTGATAACCCGAAACCCAACTTAAAACCTTTTGAGGCTGTCTCAGTAGGAGGCAACATCAACATTACCCACCACAAAATAGCAAATCTTTTCAACGTCTATGATGTTCCAATAAAATTCTTTCTGTTACCCACATTAAAATCCTTTGATGCTATTCTAGGTAATGATAGCCTAAAAGAACTTCAAGCTGTAATCCATACAGATAAAAATTTCATGACCATTAAAAACAATAGAAGAATTTTAATTAAAGAGAAAAAAATAGAATCTGTCAACGTTATCAGACCCCGTACAGATCATTTGCAAAAAAGCCTATCGGACGATCTAACTAACCTACTTGACAGATACCCTAAACTTTTTTCAAAACCGGATGAAAGACTCACCTACGCCACGAACGTGACTGCGGAAATCCGGACCACTAACGAGACTCCCGTCTATTCCAAATTTTACCAATACCCCATGTCCCTCAAAGATGAAGTGAATAAACAAATCTCAGAGTTAGTAGAAGATGGCATTATTCGACCGTCTCGATCCCCCTACAATTCACCTGTGTGGATTGTACCAAAAAAACAGGATGCCTCAAAGGAAAAAAAGTATAGAATGGTTATTGATTATAGGAAGTTAAACAAAGTAACAGTAGCAGATAAATATCCAATTCCCGAAATAAATGAAGTTCTCGCTCAATTAGGTAATAACAAACTCTTCTCGGTGTTAGACCTCAAGAGTGGGTTCCACCAAATTAAACTAAAACCTTCAGACATCGAAAAAACTGCCTTTTCGGTGAATAATGCTAAATATGAATTCACCCGTCTCCCCTTTGGCTTGAAAAACGCCCCATCAATATTCCAACGAGCACTAGATGACATTCTCAGAGAACACATTGGGAAAATTTGTTATATTTATATCGATGATATAATAATTTTCAGCCAGGACGAAGCAACCCATTTAGAAAATTTAAACACCGTTTTCGATACGTTGTGTAAGGCAAACATGAAATGTCAACTCGACAAATGCGAATTCTTTAAAAGAAAAGTAGAATTTCTAGGCTTTGTAGTATCTGATAAAGGAATTGAAACCAATCCGGACAAAGTTGCGGCAATAGCCAAATACCCTCCTCCGAGGACAATTAGAGAACTCAGAGCATTTCTGGGCCTCTCCGGATACTATCGAAGATTTATTAAAGATTATGCAAAGCTTGCAAAGCCCCTTACTTCACTACTCAGAGGTGAAGACGGACACGTAAGCAAGAAAGCTGCCTTAACAAAAAAAATTACATTAGGTCAGGAAGCCAAAATCGCATTCAATAAACTCAAAAATACCCTTATCTCAAAAGATGTAATACTTAGTTACCCTGACTTCAAAAAAGAATTTCACCTTACTACAGATGCTTCAAATTACGCAATTGGCGCAGTCCTATCACAGAACAATCAGCCAATCTCTTTTATATCTCGAACGCTATCCAAGCCTGAAGAAAATTACGCAGCTAATGAAAAAGAAATGTTAGCCATAATATGGGCCCTAAAAGCATTGCGTAATTACCTATATGGGAAATCCAAGGTTAAAATTTTCACCGACCACCAGCCACTTACACACTCGCTAAGTAGCTGGAACGGTAATGCTAGAATCAAACGCTGGAAAGCACATTTAGAGAAGTACGACTATGAATTGCTTTACAAACCTGGTAAAGATAATGTAGTAGCAGACGCTCTCTCTAGAATTCCGATTAATCAATTGAATTCAGTCACGACTCAACACAGTGACGAGAGCTCGGCACACAACCTCATACCCAGTATGTTAGTTCCAATAAACGTCTTTAAGAACCAAATCTTTATTTATAAAGCGGACAAGAAAGATTACAAGTTTAGCATCCCTTTTCCGACATACCACAGACATGAAATATTTCAGGATGAATACTCTCAGGACGATTTAATACAAATATTAAAAAAATATTTAAACCCTTCAGTGGTCAACGGAATTCAAACTTCTGAAGAGATAATGGGCAAACTACAAAACATATACCCATTTCATTTCAGTAATTATAAAATCCGTTTCTCACAGTCTAAAGTCATAGACCTCACGAACGAAGACGAACAAGTGGCAGAAATACTTAAAGTCCACAACAGAGCCCATAGAAACGCTTTAGAGAATAAAATGCAACTATCCGAAAAATTTTATTTCCCAAAAATGAAGAATAAAATTGATACAGTAACTAAACAATGTAGGACCTGTAAGGAAGAAAAATACGACAGACAACCACCCAATCCTTTTTAAAAGAAACACCCATCCCTCAATATCCAGGACACATAGTTCATATCGACATTTACTCGACAGAAAGAAACCTTGTACTAACAGCAATTGACAAATTCTCCAAACTTGCACAGGCAAAATTAATTAAATCAAAAGCAGCCGAAGACATCAGACTTCCCCTCAGAGAAATAATTTTTTACTATGGTATCCCAAAATATATTGTAATTGACAACGAAAGATCCCTTAAATCTGAAACAATAACATTTATGCTTAAAGATCAACTCAATATTGAAATTTTTTCGACACCACCAAACAAGAGTACAGTAAACGAACAAGTAGAGAGATTCCACTCGACACTATCGGAAATAATGAGGTGTCTAAAAAAAGATGGAGTCCATAGGAACTTTCAGGAACTGCTTGAAAGAGCGGTCTACGAATACAATTTTTCAAAGCACTCGATTACAGGCAAAAGCCCACTTGAAGTGTTCTTCGGAAGACCTGTATCCACAGACTCTAAAACCTACGAAATGACAAGACAGGACAACATCGACAGACTCATAGACAAACAAAACAAAGACCTAAAACAACATAACAAGACCCGAAGACAGATAAGAATATTCGAACCATGAAATTTTTGTCAAAATTAACAACAGATTAGGCTCAAAACTAACACCCAGATTTAAACGAGAAATCGTTAAAATCGATAACGGAACCACAGTAATAACAGATACTAACAAGACAGTCCACAAAAGTAATATAAAAAATACTTAAGTAATTTCTCTTAAATTTCAGTATTTGCGCAATTTGTGCAATAGCAAAAACAAGCGCAACGGTTGAAATTTTGAACTACACGGACGCTCAGACCGCTATAATTAATAATGGTGTAGGGAAAATACAAACGACAACAACTAGAATAATCCACATGATTGACTTAGATTACATAAAAAACACTCTTGACACACTAGCGTTTCACGTAGACAACGATCTAAAGACAGCAAGAACTTACCATACACTTAAACACGAAATAGAACAGACTTATGCAGTACTTAAAACATTAATTTCCTCCTTTGACAACAGGCCAAAGAAGTCATTAATCTGATAGGAACAGCCTGGAAATACATTGCAGGTACTCCAGATCATGATGACTTAGTATCATTAGAGCAGAACCTCAACAATATCATAGATAACAATAATAAACAGGTTATAATTAACGACAAACTGAAAGACAGATTAAATAAACTTACTAAACTTACAACTGACATACAAAATTCAATTAGAAAAGACAGTTATTTTACGACAGAAATAACCCTTAATCTGCAAAATCAGATAAGATTAATAAAAGAGGAGGTTATAAATGTAAAATATGCCATTCAATGGGCGAAAGTAAATATCATAAATACATTCCTATTAACCCAAGAAGAGGTTGAAAAAATACAGAAAATTTTCCAAAACAATAGTATGCCATTGCTGTCAGTCGAAGAAATGCTAGGATTTTCAGACGTCTCTATTTTACACAATAAAAACATAATTTTATACATGATTAAAATACCAAATTTAGAAGAAGAGACGTATGAAAATTTATTGTTAAAACCAATAATAAAAAAAATGTAATTGTCAATCTAGATTTTAATAACATTTTGTCTAGTAAAAATAAGATATTTGGAATAAGAACGAATTGTAAAACTATCGATAAGACAAAAATTTGTAAAACAACAAACATTGTAAACCTTAGCAATAGTTCTTGTATACCTAAGCTTCTGTTAGGAGAAAGAGCGCAGTGCAGATTCAGCAACGCGGACCACATCAAAAGAATCGAAGAAGTTACGGAAGGAACCGTAATGGTCAACAACTTCAATGGATCTATAAATTGGAAAAATCATACAAAACACCTCAAGGGATCATATCTCATCCACTATAATAACGAGACGATTCATATAGAGGGAATGGAGTTTAGTAATACTGAGACTACTCCAATAAAAGCCAGCAAACCTATAATCCAACTAACTCCTGAAGAAACTGAGAGACTTAAAATACTATCTCTAGACTCAGTTCAGAGCTTGCAGATCGACAACATCAGAAATCTGAAAAAATTACAATACGATGCCATGATAAACAGAAACACGGTAATAATACTGTGCGGCATTTCAGTAATAATTCTGATTGTTACAATGCTTAAGAAGAAAAAGCAGGAAAAGATTGTACTCGAAATGACACCCCCTATGAATGAAGAAATATCCAACAAAATGCCGGAGTTTAACAAAATTCCGTTTTTCTAAAAGAGCAAGCTTGAGGACAAGCTTGATTTAGAGGGGGAGGAGTTAACAACGGATTATGATGGTCAATGACTTTCCACACTTCGGTAAAGTCATTGACACAAGAAAGTGCAAGCCTAGCATCTGCACATCATTCAAGAAAGTGCAAGCCTAGTCTGACCACTTCCTGCACGAGCCGATCAACGTGCACCTGTTCCAATGAAGCGCAGGTGTTCAATTAGCACACGCAGCTCTTTGAATACCTGGAATTGGAACCGCTGCCACGACGTTGGACTTCGCTGCCAGCGCACAGAGGTTTGGTAGGGAACCCAGACCTAGTATTAAGATTAGTCTAAAATTTACAACTGAAGAAACTATACCCAATTTAAAAATTGACTTGTTTATTTTTTTTTAAATAAAAAAATAATAAAAAACTTAACTTATATCATGATAACAACTGTAAAAATCTCATACTCATTTGCTGTATTTGCATATTGATTGTACATTGCGAATATAACATTTCTTTCTACTTAAAGGCATGGTAAAACATATTAGCCTGAGATATATAACAGTCTTATGAAATGAGGTATCCGAATTAATGTTCCACTCTTCGATACAACAATGATATATATGTCGTGATGCGTTCGCCCCAATAATATCTTGAGCTGTACTCGGCTTAATTGCATTATAAAATTGTTTTACTCATATACGCAGTATACTATCTTATACAATTTATCAGAAGACTTTAGGTTAAATATAGGTAAGAGATCCAATGACGAAATATAAATCGATTTTTTAAAGGTGACAAAGTTGACAATTTATTTTTCTCCAATCGAACTTAATGTCGGACAACATCTGCTTCACGCACACGTTTATTCTACTTTCCTTTACTGTACCACATTTCAAAGATTATTCTTCATTACATTGCTGAACCACACCGTACATCTTAATACCAACTATATCGATCTTATACTCATTTGCTGTTTTAGTATATTGATTGTACGATGCGAATATAATATTTCTTTCTACAAATAAGCACGGTAAAACATATTAGCCCGAGAAATATAACAGTCTTATGAAAAGAGACATCCGAATTTATGTTCCACTCTTCGATACAACAATGATATTTATATAAAGCAAAGAGCATTGATACAACTAGAGATGAATTAAGAAAACTCGCGAAAAAACCGCGAGCCGCGTAAGCTCGGTGCGGAATGGAACAAAGAAACGAAAATAAAGACAATCGTTGCCCGTCGGCGCAAAGTCAATTTCGTTGATATTTTGTCTCCTTCTAACCTAGGCAGCTTGCTGCTTAACTTATATTTTGTCTTCTTTCAAGAAGAATGGGTAAAGCAAGGGTTCGTTTACAATTTTCTACCTACTGCCAGTGCCGGCAGTATTGCTACACAGCCCATTTGTTAGTATGCGAGTGCGGATACAAGAAATTTGAAGCAAAACAATATTTGCTACAAGTGCTAAGCAGACACTTGCCAGACTTGACTAGCTTGATCATTTGACAATGATCTAATGAATGAAATGAATTAATGTCTATTATTTCCATCTGAAGCATCCCGATACTAGAAGTATTTTAAAATGTATTTATAATTATAAAAATCTATAAATATTTATTTCCCATATAAATGATTTTAATATATAGGGCTATAGGGCTCTTCAATTATTCCCTAAATAAATAAGTTGCAATAAAAAGTAGTCAATAATTATTTAAAATCATATTTGGCCTCATGAATGAATTTGCTTGTCTCAAAAAATTTCACAAATTGTCGATTTGCCACAGCTGCAAGAACTTCTTCGTCAGACTCTGATTCTAATACCAACACATTAAGCTCCTATAATACGAGCGCCTAATGGTTGTGTGTGTGCGACTCGCAGACGAAAAGTTCTTTGCCTGGCATAACTTTGACAAAATTTTACTTCAATTCAGTTTTTCTAGTCATATTGGGCCTGCCGCTGATCTTCACACTATTGCACTTGCGTGTATGACACAGCGGCGTATTTGCTAGTATTAGTGCTTCCCAAATTTTAATTTTTGTCTTTCGAGGCTAAACTTACATTTTACTCATGAGCGATACCTTTGAAAATAAGTATGTGCTAAACCACACCCTGTACATACTTTTGATAGGTGCACAGTATTCATTTCACGACCTTTAGAAAATTGGAATAAGCAGTGGGATTACTTTTTATATATTGATAGATGGAATATAAAGTGGATCTTCGAAAAGATAGCTTTTGTCCCTAATTAATAATATGTGGTAGCATATCACACCCTATGTTGAATATATTCTTGAAGAGGGTGATCAAAATGCTGAAATGTAAACAGAATACGGATCAAAACACAGAATAGGCGAGGGTTAGCCAATGGCAGAAGACAAAGTATATTTTTCTGTATCTTGTTTACGTTTTTGCTTTTGCTATGTCTTTTCGTTTTGACTTTGCTCTACCAAGCTTGTGGCGGCTCGCCGTTTTCAATTTCATTTCCATCGTTCCACCCCTTAATTCATCTCTAGTTGTATCAATGCTCTTTGATATAAAGTGATGCGTTCGCACCAACAATATCTTAAACTATACTCGGCTTAATTGAATTATAAAATTGTTTTACTCATGTACTACTACATATACAGAGTACACTATCTAATACAATTTTTCAGAAGACTTTATGCCAAATATAATTACGATTTCCAATGAAGAAATATAAATCAATTTTTTAAAGGTGACAAATTTAAGAATTTATTTTTCAATAATCGGATTTAATGTTGCACTACATCTGATTTACGCACACTTTAATTCTTCTTTCCTTTACTGGTGCCAAATTTCAAAGATTTTTCTTCATTTCATTGCTAAACCCCACCGTACATCTTAATACCAACTATATCGATCTCATACTCATTTGCTGAATTAGTACATTGATTGTACGATGCGTATATAATATTTCTTTCTACAAATAAGCACGGTAAAATATATTAGCCCGAGAAATATAACAGTCTTATGAAAAGAGACATCCGAATTTATGTTCCACTCTTCGATACAACAATGATATTTATATAAAGTGATGTGTTCGCACCAACACTATCTTGAACTATACTCGGCTTAATTGCAATATATTATTGTTTTAATCATATACTACTACATCAAAGAGCATTGATACAACTAGAGATGAATTAAGGGGTGGAACGATGGAAATGAAATTGAAAACGGCGAGCCGCCACAAGCTCGGTAGAGCAAAGTCAAAACGAAAAGACAAATCAAAAGCAAAAATGTAAACAAAATACAGCGAAATATTCGTTGGTTTCTGCCATTGGCTAATCCTCGCCTATTTTGTGTTTTGATCCGTATTCTGTTTACATTTCAGCATTTTGATCACCCTCTTCAAGAATATATTCAACATAGGGTGTGGTAAGTTACCACATATTATTAGCAATCGCACAGTATATTCCAAATTTCTATAGATCGTGAAATGAATGCTGTGCACCTATCAATAGTATGTACAGGGTGTAGTTTAGCACATACTTTTTTTCAAAGGTACCGCACATGAGTAAAATGTAAGTTAAGCCTCGAAAGACAAAAATTAAAATTTAGGAAGCTCTAATACTAGCAAATACGCCGCTGTGTCATACACGCCAGTGCAATAGAGAAGAACTTTTCGTCTGCGAGTCGCACACACACAACCATTAGGCGCATGGAGCCTTATGCATTAGTGTTAGAATTAGAATCTGACGAAGAAGTTCGTGTAGCTGTGGCAAATCGACAATTTGTGAAATTTTGTGAGACCAGCAAGATCATTCATGAGGCCAAATATGATTTTGAATAATTATTGACTACTTTATATTGCAACTTATTTATTTAGGGAATAATTGAAGATCCCTATAGTCCTATATATTAAAATCATTTAAATTGGGAAATAAATATTTATGGATATTATAATTATAAGTACATTTTAAAATACTTCAAGTATTGGGGTGCCTGAGAAGCAAATAATAGACATTAAACTCCCTTACATTGTCACATGATCAAGCTAGTCAAGTCTGGCAAGTGTCTGCATAGCACTTGAATCAAAAATTGTTTTGCTTAATATTTCTTGAGCTCGCATACTAACAAATAGGCTGTGTAGCAATAGGAAGGAACTACATTAGTGTGTGCTATGCCGGCACTGGCAGTAGGTGAAAAATTTTAAGCGAGCCCGTGCTTTACCCATTCTTCTTGAAAGAATACAAAGTATCAGTCAAGTGACAAACTGCCTAAGTTAGAAGGAGATAAAATATCAACGATAAACTATACAATCAAAAATCTCTCGCCTACATTTTATAAACTAACAGTTGCCAAAAAAGCTTGGTAACTCAACATTGGTGACCCCGACGTGATTTTTTCTTTAATATAAAACTTATATATTAAAGGGTTACGAAAATTGCATAATCGCATAGTACAAACGAACCACACGCCTGCGCACGCGTTATAATTATTGTTGTTGTAAGTGTAGGAATGTTGGTCAGTGTTTGAACTCTTCGCTACAAAGCGACAACTTTGAGCCGCTAGCTTCAAATTACTGTTCAGATTTGTTGGTGTTAAACCGCAAATTGAACAGTATTTTGAAGCTGCTGCCTTACAGTTGTCGTTCTTGAACATTGTTCAAACCTGTACCAACATACTTACATTTACTAAGCAATGATAAAATAAATAAATTAAAAAATCGATAAGGCTTTGTCAATTCGACAAAGTGCTTATCTCTCTCTGCTGTGGCTCCCGCACGTCGCGCATCCGTCATTGGATGCGACGTCTACAAACAGCAAAAACGTTTTTACTGCTGTTGGTTTTGTGTACCCCGCACCCCTTTCGAGTTCGTACGTCCAAAAGTGCTTATCTCTTTCTGCTGTGATTCCCGCGCGTCGCGCATTCCCTAGTTGATGCGATGCTTTGGTTTTGTGTACCCCGCACCACTCCAATAGTTGTGACGTCCAAAAGGTGCTTATCTGTTTTGGCTGTAATTTGCGCACGTCGCGCATCCCCCATTTGATTCGGCGCCTACGAACAGCGAAGATGATATTTGTGCATTGGCTTTGTGTACCCCGCACCCCCTTTTTATTTGTGTCGTCGACAAGCTGCGTAGTGCAGCAAAATTGCAATGGATCAGCTGGGTTCGGAGCATCACCTGCCCTGTTTGCCCAAGTATATACGAAGCAATTGTAACCGTTTTGGTAAAACAATTTTATGTATGTTAGTGATTGTTTAAAGCCCATCAACGGATCATAATGGAGATTTTTACCAACTAAAAACGCCACTTGGAGTCGGCTGAAATTTTTTGAGGGTTTTAATCTTATTCTATATATGACATCCGTTGACTCATTCTTTGCCAATTTCGTGAAGGTTTCTACGTGGCTATTTCTTTCAATTTCAATCCAATTAATATTAGTCTATATCTACCTCACGCACACGTGTGCTCCACTTCCCATTTTAGTGACCACATGTTACAGATTGATTTTTATTGCATCGTTCTAGCACAACGATTGTCTTGATACCAAATCAAAATTTCGATACGATAATAATATTTTTTTCATCAATAAATAGTCAGCGTATAGCATACGAGTCAGAGAAATGTAACAGTTAACGAAGTATCCGAGTTAAAATTTCCCTCGTCAATACGACAATGATATTTGTACAAAGTGATGCGTTCAAACCAATATTATGTTGAACGGTACTCGGTGCTATTGCATTGTGAGATGCCCTAGATACATGTATGTTCTATTATCATTTGAGAGTACACTTTTTAGAGCAACTTATTCTATGTATGAGATCCGTTGACTCATTTTTTGCCAATTTCGTGAAGGTGACTACATGGCTATTTCATTTCAATTTCAATTCAACTTAATGTTAGTCTATATCTACCTCACGACGACGTGTATTCCACTTCCCATTTTTGTGACCATATGTTATAGATTGATTTTTATTGCGTCGTTCTAGCACAACGATTGTCTTGATACCAAATCAAAATTTCGATACGATAATAAAATTTTTTCATCAATAAATAGTCAGCGTATAGCATACGAGTCAGAGAAATGTAACAGTAAACAAAGTATCCGAGTTAAAATTTCCCTCGTCAGTACGACAATGATATTTGTACAAAGTGATGCGTTCAAACCAATATTATGTTGAACGATACTCGGTGCTATTGCATTGTGATATGCCCTAGATATGTTCTATTATCATTTGAGAGTACACTATTTAGAACAATTTATTTGAGGGTTTTAATCTTATTCTATGTATGAGATCCGTTGACTCATTCTTTGCCAATTTCGTGAAGGTGACTACGTGGCTATTTCATTCCATTTTTAATCCAACTTAATATTAGTCTATATATGCCTCACGCACACGAGTATTCCACTTTCCATTTTTGTGACCATATGTTATAGATGCTTTGTTTTGTGTCGGCGCCTACGAACAGCGAAGATGATATTTGTGCATTGGCTTTGTGTACCCCGCACCCCCTTTTTATTTGTGTCGTCGACAAGCTGCGTAGTGCAGCAAAATTGCAATGGATCAGCTGGGTTCGGAGCATCACCTGCCCTGTTTGCCCAAGTATATACGAAGCAATTGTAACCGTTTTGGTAAAACAATGTTATGTATGTTAGTGATTGTTTAAAGCCCATCAACGGATCATAATGGAGATTTTTACCAACTAAAAACGCCACTTGGAGTCGGCTGCTTATGCCGGACGCTATTTTCTAAGAGCGCATGAAAAGTCATCACACTTGATACACGGCTATACCAATAACGAGACTATTGGAAAGACCTAAAAACATTTCATTTTGGCTGACGGGAACATGCTTCTTAGTAGCAATATCTTGGACCGCGAGTCTCTTATTTGAGTGGTTACTAAAGGACTTGGTATGATGAACAACTGTCAAATGAACGTCAAACTGTCGCAGAAGCAACGACACAAGAAGATGTAGTGAAGGCTTTTAGGGTCAATGTATCGCCCGTTTGTCGATGGCGAAAAAATGGAGCCAAACCTAAAAACTTGTCGAGAGTTTGGCTATCGTTTTTGTTCGCATATTATAACAGCTCTGTCGCCAACTACATTGGTCGCTGCCATGGATAGGATGACACTTACTGGCTTGCCTTCTGGATAAACTAAATATGCTTTCCCATCGAATTGTTAATGCGCATTGTAAATAAGAAAATGTTAAGTGATAACGACTTTGCCATGCGCCTCGAAGTAAGTCACTGCTCTTCTGTATGATGTTGCTCTGCATGAACAACCCAAGAAGCTCAGATGATGATCGAAGTGATGGTCAAGACTCAAACCGGTGACCTGCTTTATTGATTATACCGCAGCACATAAATATTTGTTTCATACAGTTATGGGAAAGACGTCTGGAAATCATTAATTGATTTCGATGAGACGTTCAGAAGCCCCAAGAATGCAGCCGAAACAAAATCAGACAGCGGTTTGCTAAAATCGAGCAGGGGCAAACAGTGTAAGCGTACGTATGGGACACTAACGTTAAGCAAGGATGATGCCTCTTCTCCTGCATGATGTAGAAGATGACGAAGCCTACGACGCAACATGGAAACAGGAAGCAGGACATTGTTTGCAAGCCCTGGTCTTTCAAGGGGGGGAGAATGTTTGGTTCCGCAATATTGAAGAGCGTTAAACCAAGCGATGTTCAAAGAACACCCTGTACATGAAGTACTCCAGAGAGTAAATCCTTTATATTTTAGTACATGTACTCACACACTCATTTTTCGGTGTAAGTGCATATAGTTTATAAGGCTCCTTTATAGTATACCTCATTCTCTTCTCGTCTCGAACTATTCAACAAACTGTCGTGTCGAACAAACAAAACTGTCGTGTTAAATAATAAAATAAACTATACAATCAAAAATCTCTCGCCTACATTTTATAAACTAACAGTTGCCAAAAAAGCTTAGTAAGTCAACAGGGACTACGTGGCTATTTCATTCCATTTGCAATCAAACTTAATATTAGTCTATATATGCCTCACGCACACGTGTGTTACACTTCCCATTTTTGTGACCACATGTTACAGATTGATTTTTATTGCGTCGTTCTAGCACAACGATTGTCTTGATACCAAATCAAAATTTCGATACGATAATAATATTTAATTCATCAATAAATAGTCATCGTATGAATACGAGTCAGAAAAATGTAAAAGTTTTAGGAAACGAAGCTTCCGAGTAAAAATTTCCCTCGTCAATACGACAATGATTTTTATACAAAGTGATGCGTTTTAACCAATATTATGTTGAGCGATACTCGGTACTATTGAATTGTGAACGATACTCTGTGCTATTGCATTGTGAGATGCCCTAGATATGTTCTATTATCATTTGAGAGTACACTATTTAGAGCAACTTATCTGAGGGTTCTAATCTTATTCTATGTATGAGATCCGTTGACTCATTCTTTGCCAATATCGTGAAGGTGACTACATGGTTATTTTATTCCATTTTTAATGGAGTGTAGTAATAGTCTACATCTGCCTCACGCACACGTGTATTCCACATTCCAATTTTGTGAACATATTTTACAGATTGATTTTTATTGTGTCGCTTTAGCACAACGATTGTCATAATACCAAATCAAAATTTCGATACGATTATAATATTTTTTCATCAATAAATAGTCATCGTATAGCATACGAGTCAGAGAAATGTAACAGTTTTAAGAAACAAAGTATCCGAGCTAAGATATCCCTCGTCGATACGACAATGATATTTGTACAAAATGATGCGTTCAAACCAATATTATGTTGAACGATATACGGCACTATGGCATTGTGAAATGCCCTAGACATGTTATATTATCATTAAAGAGTACACTATTTAGAACAAATTTTTTGAGGGTTTTAATCTTATTCTATATATGACATCCGTTGACTCATTCTTTGCCAATTTCGTGAAGGTTTCTACGTGGCTATTTCTTTCAATTTCAATCCAATTAATATTAGTCCATATCTACCTCACGCACACGTGTGCTCCACTTCCCATTTTAGTGACCACATGTTACAGATTGATTTTTATTGCATCGTTCTAGCACAACGATTGTCTTGATACCAAATCAAAATTTCGATACGATAATAATATTTTTTTCATCAATAAATAGTCAACGTATAGCATACGAGTCAGAGAAATGTAACAGTTAACGAAGTATCCGAGTTAAAATTTCCCTCGTCAATACGACAATGATATTTGTACAAAGTGATGCGTTCAAACCAATATTATGTTGAACGATACTCGGTGCTATTGCATTGTGAGATGCCCTAGATACATGTATGTTCTATTATCATTTGAGAGTACACTTTTTAGAGCAACTTATTCTATGTATGAGATCCGTTGACTCATTTTTTGCCAATTTCGTGAAGGTGACTACATGGCTATTTCATTTCAATTTCAATTCAACTTAATGTTAGTCTATATCTACCTCACGACGACGTGTATTCCACTTCCCATTTTTGTGACCATATGTTATAGATTGATTTTTATTGCGTCGTTCTAGCACAACGATTGTCTTGATACCAAATCAAAATTTCGATACGATAATAAAATTTTTTCATCAATAAATAGTCAGCGTATAGCATACGAGTCAGAGAAATGTAACAGTAAACAAAGTATCCGAGTTAAAATTTCCCTCGTCAGTACGACAATGATATTTGTACAAAGTGATGCGTTCAAACCAATATTATGTTGAACGATACTCGGTGCTATTGCATTGTGATATGCCCTAGATATGTTCTATTATCATTTGAGAGTACACTATTTAGAACAATTTATTTGAGGGTTTTAATCTTATTCTATGTATGAGATCCGTTGACTCATTCTTTGCCAATTTCGTGAAGGTGACTACGTGGCTATTTCATTCCATTTTTAATCCAACTTAATATTAGTCTATATATGCCTCACGCACACGTGTATTCCACTTTCCATTTTTGTGACCATATGTTATAGATGCTTTGTTTTGTGTCGCTCCAGCACAACGATTGTCTTGATACCAAATCAAAATTTCGATACGATTATAATATTTTTCCATCAATAAATAGTCAGCGTATAGCATACGAGTCAGAGAAATGTAACTGGAATCGAAGTATCCGAGTTAAAATTTCCCTCGTCAATACGACAATGATATTTGTTTAAAGTGATGCGTTCAAACCAATATTATGTTCTATTATCATTTGAGAGTACACTATTTAGAACAATTTATTTGAGGGCTTTAATCTTATTCTATGTATGAGATCCGTTGACTCATTCTTTGCCAATTTCGAGAAGGTGACTACGTGGCTATTTCATTTCATTTTTAATCCAACTTTATATTAGTCTATATATGCCTCACGCACACGTGTGTTCCACTTCCCATTTTTGTGACCATATGTTATAGATAGATTTTTATTGCGTCGTTCTAGCACAACGATTGTCTTGATACCAAATCAAAATTTCGATACGATAATAATATTTTTCATCAATAAATAGTCAGCGTATAGCATACGAGTCAGAGAAATGTAACAGGAATCGAAGTATCCGAGCTAAAATTTCCCTCGTCAGTACGACAATGATATTTGTACAAAGTGATGCGTTTAAACCAATAATATGTTGAGCGATACACGGTACTATTGCATTGTGATTTCCTAGACATGTTCTATTATCATTTGAGAGTACATTATTTAGAATAATTTATTTGAGGATTTTTATCTTATTCTATGTATGAGATCCGTTGACTCATTCTTTGCCAATTTCGTGAAGGTGACTACGTCGCAATTTCATTCCATTTTTTATCCAACTAAATATTAGTCTACATCTGCCTCACGCACACGTGTACTCCACTTCCTATTTTTATGACCACATGTTACAGATTGATTTTTATTGCGTCGTTCTATCAGAACGATTGTCTTAATGCCAAATCAAAATTTCGATACGATTATAATATTATTTTCATCAATAAATAGTCAACGTATAGTATACGAGACAGATTAATGTATCAGTTTTAGGAAACGAAGTATCCGAGTTAAAAATTCCCTCGTCGATACGACAATGATATTTGTACAAAGTGATGCGTTTAAACCAATAATATCTTGAATGATTTGAAGTATTATTGCATTTTAAGACAACATAGTCATGTTCTCATTTGATTTGAGAGTACACTACTTATTAACATCCCCATCAGCTGTTGTAATCCATATTGACTGCTGTTGAAACGGCGTGAGGAATGTTTGAGGAGCACAAAACAAATCCAAATACTGGTAGACCGTCTAATATTTAATCAATTTTAATAATTTTTCAAAAATCAAGTCAGTGAGGCCGAAACAACCAACAGTCGAAAAATAGGATGTGACTTCGGCTCTGCAACCAACGCCCTTTATACCACTAAAATAATCTGGTCAGGACATTCTTTCTATTGAAAGACCCCAGTTTTAGTTCTATGAATCATCGGATATTGAACCCCCTCCCCATTCAACATTCAAGACCCGCAGTCATTCGCTTTCTACCTACCTCTACCGCAAAATGCGGCATTCTTGTGTTGATCAAAGACCAAATCACTGCATCAGAGACCATATCGCCGCACCCGAAGTCGGGATGTTTAGCTTGTGTGTCCAACAATTCAAAAATAGGATGTAACGTTTAACGTGCAACAAACTCCTGTGGTACCAGACAAATCCTCTGGTCCAGACCCGCTTTCCGAATTAAGCTGCCGGCTTTAACTCCATGAAGCATTGGGACTGGCAACCCCCTCATCCGACACTTGCAACAAACAAATGATTCATATGCTGCGCATGCAACAAACAGACCATCATAGATGGTACTGACAGCACGCCTGCTGAGGCCCCACTCATTACTCAATATGCGGCGTTATTGGCCAACACAAACTATTATTCATATTTTATGGCTGGCGATATGACTCGAAAACGAAAGTCTCTTAACATCTGTAGCATATTTTTGTGTGGCGTTGCTTAGCCTGATAATCGGATGTCGACTGGACGACAAGCTGCCCCTAAGCAACATTGTCACTGTCTTTTCCATTGCCAAGCGGACGACCACACAGTCTCCCCATGCTTTTACATTGGGCAGGCCCGACGCCACGCTTGTTTCTATAGCCACACCCGACTGTCCCTCCAGTAAGATGACCAAATTGTCTGTGTATGCACAACACTTGTATAGTGGTCCGAACTGATAGCGCAAAGAGTCCATCACGCAGTTATATATAAATGAACCACAGATGGGGCCCTGCGGACAGTCACGAACGAAAACCACAAGTGCTTCGTCGTTTAATCCGACGGTACACGCCTTTCAGTCTAATATGTAACTCTCCCAAAGAGGGATATCTCGAGAGCCACGATCCATCAGCTTTCTAAAAACACTAGGGCAGCTCAAATAGTCGAACGCACCTTTGATATAAACAAAAATGCCAAGAACTTACTTGGAGGTGCTCGACTCAACTTAATCAAGTACATACTTCCTCTGTGCATATATCAACAGTGAAGCCAAGTTGTCTGTTAGATATTTGATTTGTACACTTAACACTGACATTGTTTATCACCACCACAGAATAAGTCCTGTTGTCAGTAAAAGCCCGCATGTTCGCAGATAACGCTCGTTTGCAACCTTCAATTGCATACGGATCCTGCAGCAGTGTTACTACACTGTTCCTCGCCAGCATGAGTGCACCCAAATCACACATCACGGAAAACGACCCCTGACCGTTTAACTGTAAGACGTTGCAGGCCTTCCTAATGTATGGCTTACACCCTTACTATCATGGCCCCATACATCAAGTAGGCTCCCGAAAAAATAAAGTGCCCGGAAGGGAGGCCCTTGAACCGGCAGTTCCTGCACTCCAGCTAGTTCATACATTTAGCTGCAATGTGACCTAATTGACCACACTGATACATCAGTCGTACGACGACATTGGGAGACCTTGTGGTCAAATCTGACGCACCTTCGTACACCCGTTCTGTATGCTCAAGTACGGCCAATGCTTTGTCATCAGCTTGAAACGTAAGATTAGATAAGATAAGATAATTGTTGCGCCCGCTTTGACTGACCAGGGCTTCGTCTCCAAGTGGACACTCTTTTTGAATTCTGCCGGCTAAAAATCCTCTTGGAAGTTGTTTTCACTACTGCGGACCATGTCTCCACCATCTTCCTCAAGCAAGGAGCAGCAGTGGGGCCAGCTGTGGCTTCAGCAACTTTGACCGAAGGAGCGTATAGGCAGCCTGTGGACAATGTGGAGGCAGCCCCGGGATTGTGATGTTAGCACAGCGCTCCTATAGTATTGCGATCTTCATGGAAATAGCATTGTTGGCCGGCTCCAGTCCCGAGTGCAAGATCCCCTCCATAACCTCAGCTTCCAGCTCATGGAGTGTTGGATCAATTTCATAAGAAGCCTTTACCCACCGCATGGCAGCGCTACAAGCATCTTAACGGGCGCCACCTGCAGGGGCAGCTGTAACCTGCTCAGTCAGGAGGGCAGCATTAAAAATTTCCTCAAAGCCCCTTCAGGCATCGGTGCAACTACACCAGAAAAGGGGACCTCCGAAGGGGGCCCCCTCAGCAGACGGCTCATCCGGTACAACTGCAGTAGCGCTCTTCGCAGCAGCAACCAATTTACCCTTAGAATACCCCTAAAAACCGCTGTCTTAACCGCCTCGCCGACGCCTCAGTCGACCACACGCTTACCAGCAGGGGTGTTATCTTTAACGTCACAGGTCTCAATCATCTTCTAACAAAAAAAAATTATTATATTTCTTCTAAATATAATTTTTTAATATTATTTTATTTAATGAACTACTTAACCCCTTTTTTAGAAATTCTAACCTAAGCCCCAAAAAATTCCTTATCTCTACTTGCTGTTTTGAAATTGGCGCTCCGCCAACAGGAGATCAGAAACCAAATATGCAAAAACAACAACTAACCTGCTCTTATCTTTGCTCCCTCGCTCACACGTTCGTTACCGACCGCTGTCAGATTCGTACTAAATTTAACGAACACTTCTGCCCTCGTTCCACGAAGCTCCAAATGACCTCACTTAAGCTGGACTGCCCTGGGGGCTTATACGGTTTGTCAAAATGCAGAAGACTATGGTGACTGTTGCCATAATATTGACAAGTTGAAAAACTGCAGGTCCGTAGGCGATGACCCTCGTTCAAGCACTTGAGACACAACTCCAGCTCCTTGGCTTTCCGTAGACAAATAGGTGGAGGCTTATAATTATTGCACGTAGGGACCTATGTTTAGAAGTTGCGAAAAAGGAATATAGCGAGGACCCATGCTTCACATTCTCCAATTTTAATCATCTGCCTTCCAGAAAGTCCAAGAAACTTGCACAGCTCGGAACTCGATCGCTGGAAAAGGTTTATTCCCACATCGTTCGAGTGGCACTGTCCACTTTCCACAGAAGACTGTGAATTATGATTGCACCTGATATCTGCTCATAAGAGCCTATGGTCTGCATAGACCGCAAATCTGAGCTTACACATTCCGACAGCTCGTTCAAGCTTCCAGCGCAGGCGTTGGCAAATGAGTATTTTGTTGTTAAATATCTTATTTAAAATTTCAGCGCCACCGCGTAATTATCATCATATAGTTCAGGCGACCTGATAGCAAAAAAGCTAGACCGCGATGCAGAAGTTACATTTTCTCGATGTGAAACAACTACGGGCCCGTATGGATTATGGACATGAAAACCACGTGACAGTTTACGAACTCCTTATAAACGAATTTGCTTTTTGGAAGCTTCGACTCCTGTGCGCGAGACCACCGATGTTGACCTATAACAAATGACCTGAGCAGCCCGTCAGTCATTATTGTAGTACATGGGGAAAACGTCTTTTTTCGTCTAACTTAACTTAAGAACATTTTTTTGACTAAGAACATAGCCTTCTTGTAGCTATTTGATAAGAGGCTATCTATTTCCTTAAAGTTGCACCCTTCGATGTCGTCATGTAAGAGGTCAAAGCACTGTTGCATTTCTTTTAGTGCCTGCAAGCACAAGTTCAGCTCTGTATCTATCATAGAGGAAAGTTGCTGGGGAGTGAATATTTCTTTCTTAAAGCTCACCCTCAGTTGGCATCTGCACGGTGAAATTAAACATATGGCGTAGTCTTAATGGCTCTTTCAATGGCTTACTCTTCGTTTAAAAGAGATCAACGCACAAGACAACCACCGTTATCAAGTTCATTAACCGCGTGTAACAAAGCGTAATGACCGATAAAACGAGATAAGTAGTTTCTCTCTTAGAGTTTGAAAGAGAGACACACCGGTGAGAAGAAAGAATGCAAGATAAAAAGCTGGCGCAAGAGAAAAACGCAAACGCAAAACGAATGCACTGATATCTTCTAACGGACAAGAAGACGATTTCCGTATTTATTTGATTAATACTTTATTATTTTATAAAAATTTATATTTTTATTTTATTTTGTGATTTCCGATAAATTACAGAAAATAAGGAGATCACGTCGGGGTCACCAAATGTTTGGATACTAAGCTTTTTCGGTAGCAAATAAAATGACTATGTTTATATTTAATTAAAGTTTATTAATTATAAACTTCGAGCTTATTTACACGATGATATAATACCGGTCGTGCATTCGACCACGATTTTTCAATTGGCGTTAAGACAATCTTAAATTATATTGAACAACCAAGTGATGCTACCTTCCGCGACACGATAATATCTTAGCGAGCTCGAAATAGCAATAATTAAACTAATATAACTTTTGCTATGTGCACCCAAGCGGAAGCCGGGAGTACATGTGCTAAAAACGATAGAGGGTACACTCTCTTGTACACATTCTCTTAAGTTAAAGGTAAATTTCAGTAGGGGAGACAACGCCGAAAAATTAGTGCCTTTTTTCGGTGCACGTCGCTTTATCGACAATAACATTTAAAAATTTCTTAGTGCACCAGGGATCAACTGTGATAATAGCAGGATTAAAGCTAAGAATTTCTCGTGTCCAACGTCTAAAACATTTCTTGTCCAATTCATATAGAATAACTTAGTTTCCTTTCAGAACAACTAACGTTAGTACCTAACAAAGCTCAACAAAATACACGTAAGCTCCGCAACAGCCCAGTTTAGAGGATCACTGAAAACTAGCTCAACCAGATGTGCAGAAACACTCATTTATTTAAATTAAAATAACAATAAGTAATTTTGGTCTTGCCGATTCAGTTACGGTAATTTTGAAGTGAAAATACAGACGCTGTGAAAGGTCAATGTGTTTTACCAAATCCCACATTGATAAAAATATAATATATTTTGCTCACAAGGCAAAAGAAACAGTAACAATTTTTGTTTATATTTCTACTAATTCAGTTATTTATTTAAATGTATCAAATTCTTTATATAAATATACAAATATAGACGAAATTAAAAATTTATGTGCACTCCTCTTGGCTCTTTCGAACACAACGGGCAACTTTTCGTTTAAAGTCTGTGTAAGACTCTCTCCATTCTTTGGCGGCATCAACATTAGCTGGCGACTCATCATTAGGATCCGCCAACATTGATATCACGGATATCAAAATAGTTTCTACCGTGTGTACAGGTAACCAACGTTCCGATGCTTTTTCATATCCCCATTTGTCATCTCCAGGCTCGTGCAAAATCGAAATACAGACATCGCCATTTTTTTCAATGTTCGGATGCCATATTTCGGTAACAAATTTCATTCGAGGTGGCCGTAGTGGATACTCCTTAGGAAAATATAAATGCGCTTTGAAAAAACCTCCTTCACTGCGAATAAATACAAAACAAGAAAGTGGATTATAGTCGACGGTAAGGTTAAATTGTTCGAGATTTTAAGTATTAAAAAAGCTTTAAAAAAAAATTAACAAGTAAAAAAAATGTTAATATATAAAACAATGCCAATACAAAACAAATGAAAAAGCATACTTCTTTGATTGTTAAAATACTTTAAGCGCAACAATTATAATCAGGTTTACTTTTCATAGAACAAACGGACATAAACTTATTAAGAAGTGATTCTTTAATTTCGATGAAAATATTTTGCATTTTACATTTTTAAAAAAAATTGCTTACATAATGGAAGGGTTTGTGTATCAAAGTATATTGTTTAATTGCGAAAATATGAAATTTTTTATCAATACTTGTTGTGTTTGTCCATTAATATAAGTTCTCCAAATAATACAGTATATACCGCTTATATGCAAGCCCTACAAGGCAGACAAAATTTTGCATATACGCGATATTTCCTTTAAAGCAATTAAAATGAAAATGATGTTAAAAAATAAAATTATTTTTCATTTAAGCAACATTTGCATATAAGCCGATATACACTGTATATTTAATTAATACATATGTAATATATGTAATATATATAGATTATATTTATTTGTATTTATGTTTTACACATATATTTTAATGTTAACTCTTGAGTTTCAAAAGTGAAATGGGTTCGTCGTCTAAGTTAAATTAAGTTTTTAATATAATATAAATAAATAGAAATCTTAATATGTATAAATTTTAGCCTGTAAATGTTATAAGATATAATTTTGTGATTAAGATGAAGTGTGTTTTATAATGCACCTACTAAAGTGTATCTGGTGGTCCAATTATAAGGACTTCCCAACGAAATATGTCATTTTCATCAATTAGTCCAGCAGAGAAACCTTCGACAGGATTTTTATTTAATTCTGCAAAAGAAAGAAATATTTAATTAAAAATTCACTTGATCTTTGAAAGTACTCCAATGATAATATATAAGAGGATGTTGTACATTTATTCTCCCTTGTACAAATATGTAAGTAATAAAGATATTTAAATTATACTATTGTACGGGACGATTTATATTGTATGCATAACACATTTGAAAAAAGGTTTAGAATTACAGATTTCTTTAAACTTTATAAAAATCTTTCAAGATAAAGGAGTATTAGCATTCATCCTCTAGCTGATGTTAATAGTTTTGGTATCAAAATATGCATCAAAAATTCATAGATTTACACGATCTAGTTGTGAGGAATATTTCCCAATAACTTCATATTCTACTTATAAATAAATCTATAAATCTTATCATATCAATCTTATCATATAAGCCCAGATATGCATCATTCAATTGCAATGACACGTTAAATTAAAAGTATATATACATCAATTATACATTCCTCAAGGGAAATTTTTAATTTAATTATTAAAAATTGGAAACGTAATACATACTGCATAAGGAAATTGTTAGTTAGAATTTAGTTAGTTAATGCAGTTTTAATTTTTCTCTCATAACTCAAATGTTTACAAAAACGAAAAAAAATTAACGCCACCATATTTTTTCCAACATTTAACATTATAATAGTTAATTGTACATTTGCACGAAGCATTGATAAGCAGTAATATAGAAAGCTATAGGAATATAAAGTAAGATTGTTCATGACAAGAATAGAATAGAAAAGATTTTTGATGATTAAGGATGTAAATATATGTGCACATGAGTTACATGTGCAGATGCCTGTCAACAACTTACATATTACATATTATTGATAAATGTTTTTCAACAAAATATGTAATTCGAAAAAACAAAACAAAATATTTTGTGCATACATATAACAATTTTACGAAGAAAGTTTTGGATGAAACTTAAAATTTTGTCCGTTTTGCTTATTTGTATTGTTATTATTTCAACTCAGGAGTTCATCAATTTCGAAGAAATTTACTTTTATTCAATTTACTTTTTAATTTTTAACATATGTATTTATATAAAATTTTTAAAATTTTTTTTTTTTATTCTTCTCTTGTATTTCCGTAGTTTTATCAAGCCCACTGTGCTTAAAAAAATAATATTGTTTACAAGTGCGGAATATTACTATTTTATTAGAAATGCATGTAAACAATTTCTATAATGTGTCATAGCCAAGCTAATCCTATGTATGGATGAATGTATATAACTCCTGATTATTTAACGCAAACTATGTTTTAAAGCTTCTCCTATGCATTTCTTTACCATTTCAATCAGGAACAAAAGAGTTCATAATTGATATAGATATTAAATTAAGTAATAATTATATACTAAAAAATTTACAGGTTAAGATAGATATATATGCAATAAGGTACTCAGTAAAAAATTCAATTTTTTATAACAGCCTAATTATAAATATTTCTATGTATTGACTAAGTTATTTATTTCACTTTGAATACCATGTAACTTATATGAATAAAATTATTTATATACTTAAAATTTAGAACATACCAGCCAATTGTTTTTTCAACAGTAATGAGGATTGTAGCTCCGACATTTTCTAAATTAAAAAAAAGGGCTTTCTAGTTTCCACGAATACCTTCTATAAAGTTTTTCGTGTATCAATAAAATTTGTTTAAAATAATTGGATGAAATACGATTTCCATTCCACACAATCCAAACAACGTAATTTTCTTATACAAAAGTGTTTTCATAGAAAACTCTTATTTCGATTAACTTCAATAATCGAAACATGCCGATGTTGGGTTATGTTGTTTCCACTTACCGCGTTACAAACTTAAAATAAAGTAATACTTTTTAATGGAGAAAGCTTCCTATGGTATTACCATTATCTTAACTGATACTTAAAAAATATATTGGGCATATAATTTAATTCATCTTTAGTCAATTCACTAATATATTCAAGATCTAACTAATGTATAAAAGGTATATACAAACTGTAAAGTATCATTTAAATAATTGAGTTTGATTATACTAAAAAACATATCGTAATATTATAAATTCATAATGAAATATATTTTAATATATATTTAATTAATTAAATAATGTTTTGTAAATATGTTCATAAGTTAATTATTAAAATCAACCAAAAAATAGTTCAGTTTTTCAAGCGTTAACAGGATTACGAAAAAGCTTTTAAATCAAGTCGGTAAAAAAAATTAATTGCAAAGCATATGCTTGTTATAATAACAATCTGACAAAACATGCGGTAAAACAAGGTTAAAAACAAACAAGTATACACAAAATTAAAAACAAAATAAATATATGTATGTTTATTTGTTTTCCTAAAGTTTTTTATATAATGCATGCATTTGAGTAAATTACTTATAGGGAACAAAAAAACGAGCACGACGAGCAAAAGTCAAAATGCAAAGCTTGAGCATTTAGTTATACTTTTTTACTGTAAGCGTGTTAATTAAATTAGTGTTCTGGAATTCCGTTAAATGCAAACAAATTTAATAACCAATAGGTTTCACTATTGATGTAACTGGACTAAATTTTATTTTGAAATTCTGTTAAGTTCAAAGATGCTCAGTGATTACAATTTGGTGTGAAATTGTGAAGTCCGAAATCCCGTCAGCTAATACTCTAGAATTCAATGCTTGGATTCGATAATAGATAAAATTAATTTGTTTGGTTAAAAACATAACTTGATTTTAATTATGTGTCACTCGAGGATTGCTAAATATTTAAATGTGTGTCGCTAGCAGCTTTTAGAAATGTCATCAATACGCTACACTTTGCCATTATCTTGCAGAAGTTTTTCTTTAAAGGCATGGAAAGCAAAGATTTTTAAAGTAGATATATAAGTAGATCCCCACCGGAAATTCCGGGCTAGTCAATCTCAATAAAAAATGGGATTATTTTATCTAATTAGACACACGATTGTTTGGTTATGCAGCCCTACGTTCCATACCGGCTGTTCCCTCCCTAGAACATAAGAGGCAAAAGAACTGTTATAATAGATGCTCCGGCGCGGATGCTCTTGCAGTCGAAGCAGCCAAAAGGGCACTGTTGGCGACTGCAAGTGTTTGAGTACCCACTCTTTCCAGTGCAAGCGACTGCAGCCAAGACCGCATGTTCGGGCGGGTCATATCGGCTGCCTCTCTTCTGCTAACTCCTTGTACTTGTATGTACAATTCACAATTTGTTTGATAATTTAGAAATTAGTAAGACAACGATAGCATATTAGAAAATGAGTTCAGGGCGAAAGGCCTAATATCATTGGCAGATTGTTTAGAATAACTAAGTATTTCAATAACTAAGTATTGTAATAAGGGTTCAGGCATGTATTTGTGCTATGTTCGCATCTACGGCTGCGACAGGTGAGCTTACTCGTTCAGCTCTACTTATAGCTTGGACTTTTCTCTAATGTTATGAGCTTGTTTTCGTTATTATCGTAGACACGAAAAAAATCCCTATGACTTAAGGTATTCATTGTCAACCGAATTACCTCCATACAAGATCTGCCAGCTGGAGTGGTATAGCTTATGCAATTTTGCTGACATGTCGTCATGAAACTATTTTCCAAGCAAGCTACTGAAGTCATCGTTATAGTGAAACGGAATAGATTTTTTAAATTGCAGCCACCTCTCCCACAGTTGTAAAAACTGGGCGGTACTTCTTTTACTAAATTTTAAAATGATGGAAGGAAACTATCTGCTCGGCTCTGTGTGCAAGTTCATACAATGTGTCATGCATCTTTACTCGACCACTACGAATTAGGCAGTAGTCGGTTACGGATGCGTGAGCGGACAGTTAATTTCGGAACTTAATCATAACTATAACTAAAAATCTAACAGTTTATGCGCATGGAAGACAGTAAGATATCCTCAGCATGTGGTTGACGGATGTGCATTTGTTTTTGTAAAGCAAATTTACTTTGCTGTCGCGAAAGTGTGCAGATAAGAGATGTGAGTTGTAATTATTGTATATTTTCGTTCTGCTCTCCTATTGGCTATACTTTTAAAATGAGTAAATTCATTTAATAAATAAGAGTGACGCCAGCGTCGGCGTCTTTGCGTCTGGTTAAGCTGTATATAACGTTGCCAAGCTTTTACTGACAGCAAGAATGATTCTGCGGTGCTGATAGACGATGTCAGTATTAGGGATTTGTACCAGTCTGCAAGGTAGTTTTCGAAGATTAGATTATGTATGAGGTACTGCAGCTGGTTGGTGATGTACTAGTCATCCTTGGCTTAGACACGAATGCAGCCTCTCTCCTGTCGTTTTACAAGATATCCAGGCATGCGCTTGGATATCCCAGCTCTGCATGGGGTGAGCTGTTTGCCGAGTTGGGTGAGCTGAGGAGCCTCAGTGGGATGCCATTGTGCCTCGATTGACGAAACCTAGCATTTTGTCCTTTTCATTTCGCCAACATATAATGGTCTACGTGAGTCCGGTGTGTCCCAGGATAGCGGTGGGTATGATTTAAGTCATCTCCTCTCTACTATTATGTCTGGTACCACGGCCTCTTGGGAAGTAACGTGGTAGCTGTAGTTTAACACCCCAATGCCGGTAGAGTTTCGTCTCGACGTGGAGTTGCGTTACACAACTGGCTGCCGTGAGACCAAATATTAGCAGGGGCTTAGATAGGATTCGCTCCAACCCAAAGTGGATGTCACGACCTGACAGAAGTGAAAGCTTTTGGCACCTACGGAAAATCTTTCCAAGGAAAACGTTTGTTTTACAACTCGATGTTAACAACGTGACAATAAGCCATTGCGGCAGGAGCTCACTTAAAACACATTTGAGAGAGAACCTAAGGTCGCTTGAAGAGTTATTGGTCTTTTGATTTAATGTACGAAAGTGTTCACTCCTTTTATAATTACTAGACCTTCTGTGTGGGTGCATTCACGCATTTTGATATTTAGTTAGGTGCAACAATATTTCATATCTAGAATCATGATTTATCTTAATCAATTATAATCAATAATCCAAACAGTGCATTCCCATAAGTTGTATCTCAAACAATTATAGTTCGCAACTTTTAATTTTATATTTTTATATTATATTTTATATTTCAATTTTCAAAAAACCCATAAATTTGCACATTTAGGATTTCCGATAAAAGTTAGCTGCACTATTGGCTCTTCTATTTCAAATGTTATTGAAATAGTTAACCTTAATTATAACAATGAAATGTAGTTGATTGGGGTCAGATTAATGCTCCTTTTCACTCAGCGATGAAAATCTGTTCTGTATCGTTACTTATATACTAACATAGTTTTTTAAACACACTAACAACATTTTAATTTATTATTATTTTTAAGAATTTTCTACCGGTTGCACCAGTGAAATAACTGTAATAATACACTATTTTATTTTTATTAAGAAGACTAAATACTTAAGACTTAATACTTAAAAAAGCTCGGAAGTGCAGATGCTGAAATAGAATCTGTATCATAGTTTGGCGTTATTTTGTATTTCTATTAACAGTATAACTTTATTTAATTAACATTAAAAAAAAGCGAATCCGTTGGTTTAGAAATATATCTATACATATGTTTGATATCACGCGCAGTGGCGGACACCTTAAGATGTTGACAAAAGAAATTTTTCCAGCTACACAAGCTACAGCTGGAATTCTAATGAAGTAATCCACATTCAATAATCAGAGTAAATGATATTCTGATAGAGCATGAAAGCCTGTCCTCGTTCAACAGGATCAAGTGGTAAGCGAAGCTGTTTAGAAGATGGGCAACTGAAGCATCAAAGAAGCCAGTTTCCAGAAACTACGTGGTAACCTAGCTAAAAAAAAATAAATCTTTATCTTCAAGAGTGTTTTCCCAGTTGTTGTATCTTAAACATTTGTAGCTATCAATCTCTGTTATTTAACTTCATATTAATGTAATTTACTAACTTTATTTTCTCAATTTTAGTAAGCTTGGCGGTAACATAAAAGTGCCTCTTTTTGCCTATTTTTTATAATAATTGATAATTTATTAATTTAATTAAAATCTGTCATTCATTGAAAACCATTAAATGATATTATTAATACTTGTCTTATATTTACATATATATATATATAGTGACGTCCACACAATACTCTTCACACAATATCTACTTAAATTAAAAAGCAAAACACAAAAAAATAAAATACGACAGTTATCACCGCCCCACTCAAAATTCAGTTAACCAAAACCTCGACTCAGCATAAATGAAATTGTAAACCAAAGCCAATAGGTAAAACCCAGACTCAGCATAAATGAAATTGTAAGCCACCACTAAGAATAATATAAACAATAAAAAATAATGTAAAAATCCAATAGCGATTTATGCTCAGGATTTGTTGAGCATTACTGTAGTAGTCTTAAGCTGGTCTTTGAATAAAACACATCATACCGAACTGTAACTCTCGTTTTATTTATCAAAGTGTTAGCGTTGGCGTTAGTGTAAGGCACGGGCCATTTGCTCGACCCAAAAAAAAAAAATGACTTTACACAACTGGCGCAGTCGGTAGGATACAATTTAGTATCCTTGAAAGAACCGCGAGTAAAAAATAAATAAAATTTTATTATTTAGAAAATACTTGCCATTAGTACGTTTGTCTTATTCTTTGTTAATTAGTGATAATAATAATTGTGATAATAAAGTTACCCTTTATAATTCACTTAATAAACTTATAGGAAAACGTTTGCCACACTTCTATTTTTGATTCAGCTAGAATTATAAATCCAATTCGGTTGTCCTATAAAAGTTGAAATTATAAAAAAAAAACATTTAAGTGAAGTGAAACATTACTTAAACAAATACAAAAAAAAAACACGAAAATATTATTTCAACAAAAACAAAATATAAGAAACATTAATAATATAAAAAAAAAACTAAAAGACAACTGAAGGACATTCCTACATTTACTGGAGATCCATCAACATTATACACCTTCGTCAATAGAGTCTTTACCAGACCGAAAACATACGACAACAGCGCATTCTACTTGGAGCAATGAAAAGAAACCTCGATGGACCTGTTATCAGATTACTGGGTTTGCCGAACATTAATGATTGGCCCCCGTTAGTGTCAAGACTGATTGCGGAATTCAAATCACAAACACCAAACTTCAAGCTACTAGAAGACTTCAGTGAAACACCATACAAAGGAAATTTGTATGCATTCTGCGACGATGCGGAGAAACGACGACAATTTCTTATTTTAAAATTACACCAAAACGGTAATAATGCTAACCTGACAATTTGTTTAGATGCTTCAAAAGATTCCATTAAGCTACTAATCCAAAGATTACCACTAACATTATATACTACTTTAGCACATCGTAATATATCGGATTTAAGTGCCCTTATTAGTATAGCCCAAAATGAGGGATTTTACGAAGAACATACAAATGGTAGTATAAATAATCATCACGAAAATAAAAATAAAATTCAAAATCAAATATCCAAACTGAGCACAATGAATCCAACTAATCAAACTCATTTCCAAAAAAAAGCACATACAAATACTCACCTCGACCCATTTATAAACAACCTATAATCCATAATCAACCGATAACAAATTGACACAACCAGTTTGGTCCTAATAAATTTGCAAATGCACAACCAATGTTTAATAGGAGCTCAGTCCCTCACACACCACAAAAAGCCAGTACGGTTAATAATAACAACTTTTATCCAAACCAACCACTTAAAAGATCTAGACCAGTTGATAGTGAACAAACCAAAATGTCTGTTGATGAATCTAGATTTCAAGAATATAAACAGCCTGGACAAAATTACGATCAAAACAAAAATGATGACCAAAAACAATATTATAATCAACAATACAAACAAATAGAATACGAGACACCAACCAGACCATACCAAAACGAACTAAAATTTGACGAAAATTTTCAACTACCAGCCCTGGACAATACCAATATTTAGAAATTTCACATAAAGGCAAAATATTTTAATGCTTAGTTGACACAGGATCCACAATAAATATAATTCAAAAAAATATCTTTTCCCATATTAGCCAGTAATAACATATTAAAAATTGCAGAACAATTTTATGTACATAATTTTTCTGAATATTATGACATACTAATTGGCAGAAAATTACTTAAAAGGGCAGAATCTATCATAAACCATAAAACCAAAGAGCATTGATACAACTAGAGATGAATTAAGAAAACGCGTTGAAAAACCGTGCACTGACTTAAGCTCGGTATGGAATTGGAACAAGCAAATATATACAAAGACAATCGTTGCTGTCGGGCGCAAAGTCAACTGTGTTGGTATTTTGTCTCCTTCTAACTTAGGCAAATTGTCACTTGACTTATATTTTGTCTTCTTTCCAGAAGAATGGGTAAAGCACGGGCTCGCTTAAAATTTTCTACCTACTGCCAGTGCCGGCATAGCACACACTAATGTAGTTCCTTCCTATTGCTACACAGCCTATTTGTTAGTATGCGAGCTCAAGAAATGTTAAGCAAAACAATTTTGCTTTGCAAAGTGCTAAGCAGACACTTGCCAGACTTGACTAGCTTGATCATGGGACAATGTAAGGGAGTTTAATGTCTACTATTTGCTTCTCAGGCACCCCAATACTTGAAGTATTTTAAAATGTATTTATAATTATAATAATCATAAATATCAATTATTCCCTAAATAAATAAGTTGCAATATAAAGAAATCAATAATTATTCAAAATCATATTTGGCCTCATGAATGAATTTGCTGATCTTACAAATTTTCAAAAATTGTCGATTTGCCAAAGCTGCAAGAACTTCTTCGTCAGACTCTGATTCTAATACCAATGCATTAAGCTCCTATAATACGAGCGCCTATTGGTAGTGTGTGTGCGACTCGCAGACGAAAAGTTCTTTGCGTGACTTACCTTTGACAAAATATTACTTCAATTTAATTTTTGTAGTCATATTTGGCCTGCCTGGGGCTAAACTTATAATTTACTCAAGTGCGGTACCATTGAAAATAAGTATGTCCTAAACTACACCCTGTACATACTATTGATAGGTGCACAAAATTAATTTCACGACCTTCAGAAAATTTGAATAAACAGTGTGATTGCTATTTATACATTGATAAATTGAATATAAGGTGGATCTTCGAAAATATTGCTTTTGTGCCTAATTAATAATATGTGGTAGCATGTAACACCTTAAGTTGAATATATTCTTAAAGAGGGTGATCAAAATGCTGAAATGTAAACAGAATACGGATCAAAATACAGAATAGGCGAGGGTCAGCCAATGGCAGAAGACAAAATACATTTTTCTGTATCTTGTTTACATTTGTGTTTTTGATTTTTCGTTTCTTGTTCACTTTGCCCTACCGAGCTTAAGTCGGCGCACAATTTCATTTTATTCGTCTCACCCCTTAATTCATTTCTATTTGTATCAATGCTCTTTGCTTAAATTACAGAAGAAGATCATCTAACATTCACAAATACAATTAAATACGTTCTCAATACAACACATAGGAGAATTTCCTATATATTCAAAACAATACGCACAAGGTCAAGCGCACGAAGTAGAAATGGATTTAGAGTCCATAATATAAATAGCATTCTCTACCAAAAACGGTCATTACGAATATGTTCGTATGTCATTTGACTTAAAAAACGCACCCGCTACATTTCAAATTTTCATGAATAATATACTTCGACCCCTACTTAAAGAAAATTGCTTAGTATACCTAGACGATATAATTATATTTTCAACATCTCTTGAGGAACACTTCAACTCATTACAACTCGTTTTTGAAAAACTATCCGAAGCTAACTTAAAATTGCAAGTGGATAAGTGAGAATTTTTAAAAAGGAAGAAAACTTCCTTGGACATGTAATAACTCCCGACGGAATTAAACCAAATGTTCTCAAATGTAAGGCTGTAGTTTCATACCCAATTCCAAAAAAGATAAAAGATATCCGAGCATTTTTAAATTAACTTGCTATTAAATTAACTTGCTATTAAAGTAAATTCATTTCGAACTATGCCAATGTGGCAAAACCAATGACTTAATATGCAAAAATGGGCGCTAAGATAGACTTTTCAAATTACAAATATATAGAGTCATTTGATAAGCTTAATGCCTCAATAACTAGTGAACCAATTCTGAAACACCCAGACTGCGAAAAGAAGTTTGTTCTTACAACAGATGCTTGTAATGTGGCTCTTGGAGCTGTTCTTTTTCAAAGATAGAGCAGTCCACTACTTTCGGTAATTCAATAACCACAATCCACTACGATAAAATGACCCTTGAAAATGCAAAAGGATATCTGCTTGATTATTTAACTCAACAAAACATCTTCCTGTACATCGGAAGCGATGCAGACTTAGAAATCACCCAAAAAGCTCATAATGAAATTATTACAATCTTCCATACTAAAGTAACTCGTTGCCTTATTTTACTAATTAACGTAAACTCATACGCCGAATTCAAAGAAATTTTACTCCAATGTCATAACAAACTTCTACATCCTGGCATACAGAAAATGACTAAATTATTCAAAGAAAATCAATATTATCCAAATAGTCAGTTGTTAATTCAAAACATAATCAACGAATGCCATGTATGCAATTAAGCCAAAACAGAACATGGGAATACAAAAATGCCCTTCAAGATTACACCCACACCTGATCATTGTCATGAAAAATTCATGGTAAATTCATGGAAATACTACACAAAACAATAAATGAAAAAATTCGAATAATAAAACATCTGACGACAATGAAGCCAAATTAAGAAAAATAGAGACAATACTTTACATATAAGTTAAGTACAGTTGCCGACCAACGCACATCG
>JAWNNX010000616.1:0-30472 GCA_035044505.1 Zaprionus lineosus | reverse complement strand
TGAGGAGTTTGAGGACACGGAGCAACCAACATTAGCGGAGCTACCTTCGCGCAGATACTTCGATGGCTTCTTAATTCAGAATGCCAATTTAAATTACAAGAATTGCATAGCGTTGAAGAATTAAAACATCTATCGTCGGAGAATTTAATAAAACCCAAAAATTTTTCTGAAGAAACACTACTTTTAACAAATCCCTCCGACGAATCCATCAACGTGTCCAATACACATAACCAGACATTTGTAAGGCACTTCAATCAACTGGCGCACAAACGCAATGTTGGTAATGTTTTATTGCACAAAGCCATCGCCAAAGCAGACTATCGCTAAACAAACCGAAAGATTAGCACTGTTCAACTGCGCCGAGCGGTTGGCATATTAATTTATGAGAATCGCGGAGAGAGGAACAAATACAATTTATTATTTCATAGTGCTGCAACTTCAGCTTCCCGCTAGAGTAAATTTAGCTGTGGCAACAGAAAAATCAAGGTCATAATAACAGACTTGTTGTTCAAATAATCAGTAACGGCAGAGACAACTTATTACATAGGCATGAAATCAAACATGTTCGCGCTGTTATTGAAAAATCTTGCGTGTCGTCTTTAGCACATCAATTCTTCAAAGCAAGTGCTCAAAGACAATGTACGAAATCTTCTGGCTTGTTTTGAGTGAGTGGGTTCCTAAAGCAAAAATGTCGCTCGATTTTGAGCACCAATGGCTCGTGTTACGCTTTACCGAAGTGCTCAAAGCTAACCGAAAGCTTAATAAAAGGGAAGCAACATATTTATTTACGATTTAACGAGTGTGATTTTGTCTGCTAGCAAAGACACATACATGTAATAATTATACGTCACGTATGTGTCCATAAAGGTCAACTGACTTTGATTGATTTTTTAATATAATAAAAGTTTTATTAATATTAGATATACAAAAATTTGAATTTTTAGGTAGTACCACCCATTATAAAATACCCAAATATTTACAAAATGAATGGTGTGAAAACCTTCATTTTGATGTAGACAAAATAAATTCGCGGTCCGTTGTGTGCAATAGGCACAAAGTTCTTGTATGGGTTCAAGGAAACTCAAAGTAGGAGCTGTCCCAACTTTAAATTTAGGACACAGCGAAGAGCCAGCATTTAAAAGTTTCCTTAAAAAAAGAAAACGGCATTGCTGCATTGAAAGCTGCAGCTCGTCCTCATCTCCATCAGTTTTGCACAGTTTTCCTAAATTAGAAGAGTAAAATAAAAACTGGAGGAAAGTATGCCAAATAAAAGAAAACTTTAAAGAAAGCAAATTTTTGTACATCTGTAATGATCATTTTTACGAAGCTAACCGCATGGGCCGGCAGCATACCGATTGTTTCCAAAACCCCTCGAAGTCCCAGTAGATCCCACTATTCAAGTAGGGCGCAAACGTGAGAATCCCCACCGTTGCAATTGCAAGCAGAATGTCCCCATTGCGAGTTACACTGCCGTAATGAGAAAATATACAGGCAGATGTATTATGAGTATTTTAAAAAAAAAAAAAAAAATCCTAAAAGAACAAGCCGCGATGACCTTCGCTATCATATTTATTTCTAAGGGCCTGCAACTGTTTAGCTAGGTCATCGCATTTGTCTTTTAGGATTTTTTTTTTCTTTTAAAATATCATAATACATCTGCCTGTATATTTTCTCATTACGGCAGTGTAACTCGCAACGGGGACAATTGCTTTCAATTGCAACGGTGGGATTCTCCGTTGCACCTACTTGAATAGTGGGACTTCGAGGGGTTTGGAAACAATAGGTATGCTGCCGGCCCATGCGGTTAGCTTCGTAAAAATGATCATTACAGATGTACAAAAATTTGCTTTCTTTAAAGCTTTCTTTTATTTGGCATACTTTCCTCCAGTATTTATTTTCCTCTTCTAATTTAGGAAAACTGTGCAAAACTGATGGAGATGAGGATGAGCTGCAGCTTTCAATGCAGCAATGCCGTTTTCTTTGTTTAAGGAAACTTTTAAATGCTGGCTCTTCGCTGTGTCCTAAATTTAAAGTTGGGACAGCTCCTACTTTGAGTTTCCTTGAACCCATACAAGAACTTTGTGCCTATTGCACACAACGGACCGCGAATTTATTTTGTCTACATCAAAATGAAGGTTTTCACACCATTCATTTTGTAAATATTTGGGTATTTTATAATGGGTGGTGCCACCATTACAATTTTTTACCAAACATTTAGATACTACCTAAAAATTCAAATTTTTGTATATCTAATATTAATAAAACTTTTATTATATTAAAAAATCAATCAAAGTCAGTTGACCTTTATGGACACATACGTGACGTATAATTATTACATGTATGTGTCTTTGCTAGCAGACAAAATCACACTCGTTAAATCGTAAATAAATATGTTGCTTTCCTTTTATTAAGCTTTCGGTTAGCTTTGAGCACTTCGGTAAAGCGTAACACGAGCCATTGGTGCTCAAAATCGAGCGACATTTTTGCTTTAGGAACCCACTCACTCAAAACAAGCCAGAAGATTTCGTACATTGTCTTTGAGCACTTGCTTTGAAGAATTGATGTGCTAAAGACGACACGCAAGATTTTTTAATAACAGCGCGAACATGTTTGATTTCATGCCTATGTAATAAGTTGTCTCTGCCGTTACTGATTATTTGAACAACAAGTCTGTTATTATGACCTTGATTTTTCTGTTGCCACAGCTAAATTTACTCTAGCGGGAAGCTGAAGTTGCAACACTATGAAATAATAAATTGTATTTGTTCCTCTCTCCGCGATTCTCATAAATTAATATGCCAACCGCTCGGCGCAGTTGAACAGTGCTAATCTTTCGGTTTGTTTAGCGATAGTCTGCTTTGGCGATGGCTTTGTGCAGTAAAACATTACCAACATTGCGTTTGTGCGCCAGTTGATTGAAGTGCCTTACAAATGTCTGGTTATGTGTATTGGACACGTTGATGGATTCGTCGGAGGGATTTGTTAAAAGTAGTGTTTCTTCAGAAAAATTTTTGGGTTTTATTAAATTCTCCGACGATAGATGTTTTAATTCTTCAACGCTATGCAATTCTTGTAATTTAAATTGGCATTCTGAATTAAGAAGCCATCGAAGTATCTGCGCGAAGGTAGCTCCGCTAATGTTGGTTGCTCCGTGTCCTCAAACTCCTCACGTCTTCGTCATCGTGTACTGTTTTCCCTATTTTTGTCTCTCATACGTTCGACCAAAGTCATAATATTTTGTTGTTTCTTTATCTTTATTTATTTCTAACATATATATATTCTCATTTACACAAAATTATAAGCATAGTTTTGATGCGCTATGATGCGTGCATTAAATTCCAAAATTAATCCAAATTAAGCGCGCTATTGAAGAAAAATAGCGTCACTTGGCAGGAAGGTAAGGAAGGAAAAATAATAACAAATTAATTTTTTTTTTTTTTTTTTTTTTATTTACAATAAATGTATAAAAAAATAACAATTCAAATAAGTAATAAAAAAAAATTAATAAAAATGAAAAATAAATAAAAATGAATATAAATAAAAACGAAAATAAATAAAAGTGAATATAAATAAAAACGAAAATAAAAATAAATAAAAATAAAAATAAATAAGTATACAAAGTAAAATAAAAAATATTAATAAATAATTGAAAAATAAAAACAAGCAAAGCTCTCGAATTTAAAGCCGTCATTGAGTATTAGCCATCCAAGCATCGGGCACTGCGTCGAAGCCTGTCTGTTCCCTTGTACATCAGAAACTGCGTTCTACCTACTGGAAAGATAATCAGTATATTTGTATATATTAGGTACGGCATTGGCCCCCACAACCAATGCGCACACCTATATCGTGTTTATTGTCTACTACCTAATTATAACACTACTACTACACTACTATCTAATTATGTCACTACTATTACACTGCTATCTATTTATACAATTCTTTTGAATTTTTTTGCAGCTGCACTTTGAAGCCCTTGATGTTTCCTAATTGACATTGATTGCAAAAGCCACTTTGACCTTTTGCGAAGTAATAAATTTAGAAGCTTTCTTAAAATAAATAACCTATGCTCCCTACAATTACCTTTCGCAAACCATTCTGGAAACTTCTTGTTTGTTTCTTAAATGCATTTTTCGAGAATGCTTTGCAAAAGGTTATCTTTATGGGCAATTTTTTCAAACATTAGGGAGAACACATTAAATTGGATTATCGAAATATTGTAAAATAAATCCGACGGATTGCATAGTTGCAAAATATTGTCAGAAAAATTGTTTGCAAATTTTTTGCATATATTAATGCTTCTGATCTGTCTGATTTGAAATAATTGAATTTATACATTATTTGATCGCATGACGTGCAATTAAATCTAATGTCTTTAATTAAAAAGCCATCTACGTATCTTTGTGATGCTTTCTCATTAGTAGGATTGGGCTCTGGCCTCGAGAACTCTTCATTTTCTTCGTTAAGCTCTTCTATTTCTACCAATAGAGGATTTTCCTGTGACCCTTCGTTGTGACGATCTCCATCAGTGCATATCCAATCTAATTGGAGGTCGTCATATTCTTCACAGTTGGCCCCGACATTGTGTGCTCTCGTAACAATTTGCATGGAGAGCACACGGGCCATTATGTATTGTATCTCTCCTACAGAGGGATTGGTATTATTACCAATTTTAAACCTAATGGAACGAAAAAAAATTTTCCAGGCTATCCTGATTAAAACGCGAAATGTAAATATATTTTATGCCTGGCTCTTTCAGCATGTTTTCGCTTATAATTAATATATTTTGTAAAGTTAGAACTAGGCCATCAACACAAAAGTTACAATTCATAGAATTTATTTTGGTCAAGTATTCCATAAATTCTTCTATTTCCCTACGAGTGCTATTTGAAAGTGTTAACGGCTTTTTTGGGCCTCTAAACTCCCTCGAATTTAAAACATCGAATGCATTGTTTAGGGTGCGACAGAAGGCAGCAGTTGCCAATGCATGTTCCATCGCAATCGGTGTAAAGAGGTTTTCTTTGTGGCAAATCTTAATACCATTTGCCACAGAGTTTGAAAAAATTTGTGTTGCCAATCTAACACTCATTTTTTCAAAACAATTGGGTTATATGGGCTTCAGTTAATTTTGGAACCATCCTGGTGGTTAAACTTTTCTTATCTAACTCATATAGTTCCTCTATAGCAGACCATTTGGCAAGGCCATTAGGCGTTAAGAAGCTGCTATACAAATAAATTTCTTATACTTTTAAATAAATTAACGTAATCATATAAGAAATATATTTTCTGACCCAAACTATCTATATATTCAAAATTTTTGGCTAGCCCGGTTAGTGCACAACGGTTGATGGTTGCACAACTACTGCTCTTATCTTAAGGCCTAGTTTTCCTGGAGCTTCAATATTTTCTATAATTCATTCTTTTAATCTACCCTGTGTTAAAATTCCACTATAATACGCGAAGGGATACTTCCAAGCCTGAACTATCTCTTTAATTTGAAAAAATAATGCGGAGTTAGCCACATTGGGCTCTCTTTCTCCATGTCTAAAATCATGGAATCTATCGATTTTGTCGGTTTTTGGGTTATATTCAAGTTCCCGGCAGCAGTGCATCTCATCAAATATCAAAAGGCAGTTCCTCTCAAGATCTGACATACTAGCAACATGATTCCTAATATTATTTCTAACTGAGTTATTTAAGCCTGGAACGACCCTTCTAATGGGATTCCAGTTGAAAAGGGTTCTGGAATGCGGCAAAGGTAACTTCAGCCCATTTCTCATAAAATAATAACATTTTTGAGACGAATTATTTATATTTAATAATATGTTGCGTTCCACAGGACTATATTTGTTTCTTCGTCCACTGAGAAGCAAATTCGCCAGTGTGACTGCCGCCGGCTCATCTGATGTTTCCACAGATGGTTTTATCAAAGATGCATTTCTTTGACCTTCGCTATCATATTTATTTCTAAGGGCCTGCAACTGTTTAGCTAGGTCATCGCATTTGTCTTTTAGGATTTTTTTTTTCTTTTAAAATATCATAATACATCTGCCTGTATATTTTCTCATTACGGCAGTGTAACTCGCAACGGGGACAATTGCTTTCAATTGCAACGGTGGGATTCTCCGTTGCACCTACTTGAATAGTGGGACTTCGAGGGGTTTGGAAACAATAGGTATGCTGCCGGCCCATGCGGTTAGCTTCGTAAAAATGATCATTACAGATGTACAAAAATTTGCTTTCTTTAAAGCTTTCTTTTATTTGGCATACTTTCCTCCAGTATTTATTTTCCTCTTCTAATTTAGGAAAACTGTGCAAAACTGATGGAGATGAGGATGAGCTGCAGCTTTCAATGCAGCAATGCCGTTTTCTTTGTTTAAGGAAACTTTTAAATGCTGGCTCTTCGCTGTGTCCTAAATTTAAAGTTGGGACAGCTCCTACTTTGAGTTTCCTTGAACCCATACAAGAACTTTGTGCCTATTGCACACAACGGACCGCGAATTTATTTTGTCTACATCAAAATGAAGGTTTTCACACCATTCATTTTGTAAATATTTGGGTATTTTATAATGGGTGGTGCCACCATTACAATTTTTTACCAAACATTTAGATACTACCTAAAAATTCAAATTTTTGTATATCTAATATTAATAAAACTTTTATTATATTAAAAAATCAATCAAAGTCAGTTGACCTTTATGGACACATACGTGACGTATAATTATTACATGTATGTGTCTTTGCTAGCAGACAAAATCACACTCGTTAAATCGTAAATAAATATGTTGCTTTCCTTTTATTAAGCTTTCGGTTAGCTTTGAGCACTTCGGTAAAGCGTAACACGAGCCATTGGTGCTCAAAATCGAGCGACATTTTTGCTTTAGGAACCCACTCACTCAAAACAAGCCAGAAGATTTCGTACATTGTCTTTGAGCACTTGCTTTGAAGAATTGATGTGCTAAAGACGACACGCAAGATTTTTTAATAACAGCGCGAACATGTTTGATTTCATGCCTATGTAATAAGTTGTCTCTGCCGTTACTGATTATTTGAACAACAAGTCTGTTATTATGACCTTGATTTTTCTGTTGCCACAGCTAAATTTACTCTAGCGGGAAGCTGAAGTTGCAACACTATGAAATAATAAATTGTATTTGTTCCTCTCTCCGCGATTCTCATAAATTAATATGCCAACCGCTCGGCGCAGTTGAACAGTGCTAATCTTTCGGTTTGTTTAGCGATAGTCTGCTTTGGCGATGGCTTTGTGCAGTAAAACATTACCAACATTGCGTTTGTGCGCCAGTTGATTGAAGTGCCTTACAAATGTCTGGTTATGTGTATTGGACACGTTGATGGATTCGTCGGAGGGATTTGTTAAAAGTAGTGTTTCTTCAGAAAAATTTTTGGGTTTTATTAAATTCTCCGACGATAGATGTTTTAATTCTTCAACGCTATGCAATTCTTGTAATTTAAATTGGCATTCTGAATTAAGAAGCCATCGAAGTATCTGCGCGAAGGTAGCTCCGCCATTGTTGGTAGCTCCTGGTCGCCCAACTCCTCAACACTGCTCTGCAACTGCTCCTCCCAACAGTTGGCAGTTGTTTCCCCTGCATTTGCGGTTGATCTCTTGTTCTTGATCATCTTAATTGAATGCAGCCTGGTTACAATATATTGGATTTCTCTGGCTGACGGATTGTTGTTGTTCCCGAGTCGCGATCTTAATAAACCGAAGAAGCTCTCCAAGCTATCTTCGTTAAATCTAGCACAATATATTCTATTGTGCTATCCGTCAGGACATCATCAGCCAGAGCAATAATATTTTGGAAAGTTTGGATCATCCCAAATTGCCAGTAATTATGCCTGGCTGTCTTGATGTCCCTAACCAGATCCACGAACTGCCAAAGTTCTTCCCGCACTCCATTGTGTCTAGTAAATGGCCTTTGACATCCACTAACCCATTTTGAGTTGAGTAAGTCAAAGGCATCATTCACTGCCACAATGAAGTATGCGGTTGAATGGGCGTTCAAATTTGTATAGCTGGGGAACTGTTTTCTTCTGACGCAAACTTCGATCGCGCTGGCCACACTGCGGGAGAACAACTGCGCAAAGAGCTTTACACGCATTTTTTCAAAAAGTTTCGGCTGTAAATGCGCATCCGGCTTTGGTGTCATACGAGTGGTTCCACTTTTTTTTTATCTATTGTGTGCAATTCCGTAAGCACATTCCAGCTTATCGTCCCAATCGGCATTTCAAAGTCATTGGCCAGTAATGAATTACGGAGGCTTTTGAATAAGAATTTCCTTCTGTGTCTATATACCTAATGTCGCCTTTAGGCGCAAGAGATTTAAACAAATTTCTGTTTATGCTCGGCTGGTCGCACACAATAGACCGCACTCGAAGTCCAGTATTTCGGATGGTATCTAACACCTCAACAAGTATGTTTCTTAAATGTTGTACTTTTGTTAGATTATGGATGCAATAATACGATATTGCATATTTCCAGGGCTCAATGAGCACCTTTAATTGGAAGAAGAGAAAACCAGTGGCTATCGACGACTCTCTTTAATCATTTCCTAAGTCGACGAAGCCATCTATCTTGTCGATTGTTAAATTGTATTCTAGCTCTCTTCTTCCATGCATCTCATCAAAGACCAACACGCAATTTTTTACCGACTCCTTCATTTCTTTTGCGTGTTCCGAAATATTGGACAGCACCAAACTGTCAATACCAGGCCCGACTCTTCTAATGGGGTTCCAATTTAAGACTGTTCTGCTATGCGGCAGTGGGAGGAGCATACTGTCACGCATGAACTTATAGCAGCTCGCCGACTTATAATTTATTTTCATAATTAAGTTTTTCTCAGTCGGCGAGTACAGTCTTTGCTTCGGCTTTGTTAGAATGTTTAAGAGAATTTTAGTTACAATATTCAGTTCCTTCGGAACATGTACGTATTCGGCACTATCAACGCTCTTTGACAACTGTGCCCGCAAATCTGATATAATTTTTTGCTGGGCAACTACCTCCTTTTCTAAATCGTTTAATTTAGTTGTCAGTAATTTTTCATTCTCATTAAATTTATTGCACTTGCTGCGCCAATAGTTTTCATTTTTACAAAACTTTTCACAGTTTGGGCGGACAAGTGCAATGGGATTGGTGGCTTCCATTACTTCAAAGTAATTATTAGGAAGCCACTTTTGTTCTCTGATAAGTGCATTTTGATCAGTAGGGCGCTCATCGAAGAGTGGCTCTGGTATTGACAGATTAGCGTTGATAGGCCGTGCAAGCTTCTTAATTTTTTTTCCCATAATATCATTTTTATGAAAATGTTTGTTGCAAATAAGAAGCTTGCTGTTTTTTAAATTGATTTTAATATCAATTATTTCCCGCCAGGCTGCATTCTACGCAGTTGCTGTTGGGGAAATTGAGCAGTATTCAGGGTGGGCTGCTAGATGAGCAACCTTCTACACAGCATATTAAAATAGGCTCTTTGTAGCCCAAAGTGTGTGCAGGTTGCTCATTGTGGCCTATATATAATTTAAAAAAAATAATAATTTATATTTGATTAAAAAAAAAATTGACGGAAAAAAATGGACGGACGTACATTTACTTACATACATGTTTTAATGGACGTTCACTTCTAAAAGAAACAACATAATTATAAAGACAAAACACGTTCAGTGATGCAACAACATATAAACAAAAAATAAACATAGAGAAATACATAAACATATAAACAAAATATAATTTGAAAAAAAAATTTTAAAATAAAGATTAAGAACAGGCATTGCGCCTATTTTTAATTTTTTTGTCATGATATCCTCTGGCAAAAAATGGCGCTCGTACAGCCTGGATCGAGTGTTAATTTGATCAGGTCCTAAATTAATGTTTTCCGCCCATTCTAATTTGAAATTCCGGGGTATGCGGAAAAGGCGCTTTCCCCCAACGCCATTTTTAACAATACACTTAAACTCAGACATTTTATTTTTTTTTATTTTTAAAGAAGTGGCCCGTGTTTTACTTTCAGTTCTTTTTTTTAAAAAGGAAAATCCGAATCCGATAAAGGTGTATTTGGACTTGATAATTGATTTCTGCGAGTTCTGCCGTGGTAGAGAACGACTTGTCCAACACATTATTAAACAAATGGCTGCTACAATTTAGTCTTGAATTATTTTGTAAGGCTTTTAAGATATTCGTTCCTCTGTCCGTAACAAATTTAATTTTTTCAATATTTACAATATCAAATTCATTAACTAAACTTTTAAGTTTTATTAAAATATTGTCGCTGGTTGACCTTTCAAAATCCATTGACTTTATTCCCACAACTAGGTCAAAGAATTTAAAATCTTTTTGGTAATGGATTGTTACTCCTAAAAAGTTGCGCTTCATATAGATATCCGACCACATATCAATTGTTGCTGACGCTTCACTACTGTTTACAATCTTATTTATCTCAGCCTTTAATTCTTCCTTTTTTTCATTGGCGAATTTTGAAACTTTTCGAGAAATGGTTGTTGGATCCGGTAGCATGTCTTCCACGTCGACGTGCTCGCCATAAGTTGCGCCGATCTTAATAAAAAACTTAACTAGTCTGCGCACTGCTGAAAATGGCCGACTGTCTTCCGTAACCCAATTTGCGCATTTCTCAATGGCCTCAGCTTTGTCCATCGATGTAACAGTTTTTAAAGTTTTAACTCCTTTAAGTTTTTGCAGCAGCTGTGCCTATTTAAATTTGAAGTTTGGCTTGTGTTATATTTTAACACGTTGCGACATGTGCGACAGCAAACGATTTATTTCGGCGAGACTATTCCAAATGAAGCTTCTTCCCTTGCGCTGGCCAGATAAAGTGTATGTTCCATTTACTATGTATTCAGCAACACTCTTCGCCGATTTGCCCTCCATAATTTTGCTTTTTAATAATTATAATTAATATTAATATCACCGAATATTGAAATTAATCAAACTGCAAATTTTTTGTAAGCGCGAGCGAGTTTTGAGTTATGATGTCGTCAGTACATCGGGTTGAATCAACCCACTCGGTATGATCAAACACAGTATGATTGTAACTGGGTTGAAGGTAAGTAGCATTCTCAAACATTCTTTGCTGCTCACACAAAGCGTTCGATCAAACAAAATCATTACGTAACAATCAATCAAGAGTGTTTGAAACTGAATGTTCGCTTTGAGCACGGTCGTTTACAATCATTCATTTTCGTTGAAGCTAAGTTCTGCATCACAAAAAATCCGAGTCAATGTTCGGGTATGATTGAAAAAATTGTGATTGTTGCAGCTCTCTGATGTACATAATCATACATGAGGTAGATGGGTTTTCCTTCATGATCTATGTATTTCATATCGCCACTAGGCGCAAGAGACTTGAATATACTTCTATTTATACCTCACTGGTCGCACACAATAGACCGCACTTGAAGTCCAATATTTCGGATGGCATCTAGCACATTAAGTATAGGTTTTACTTCCATTGGTTTAGTTTGATTGTTGATGCAGTGGTACGATATTATGTCAATTGGCTCAATGAGCCTCTTTCAATTGGAAGAAAAGAAAGCTGCCGGATATCGTCGACTCTCTTTTATCATCCCCTAACTCGACGAAGCCATCAATTCTGTCGGTTGTTAAATTATATTCCAGCTCTTTTCTTCCATGCATCTCATCAAACACCAACAAGATATTTTTTACCGACTCTTTCATTTCTTCTGCGTGCTTCTTTAGAAAAATTTTTGGGTTTTATTAAATCCTCCGACGGTAGATGTTTTAATTCTTCAACGCTTGACATTTGCGCCATGCAATTCTTGCAATTTAATTGGGCGGTCTGAATCAAGAAGCCATCGAAGTATCTTCGCGAAGTAAGTTTCGCCATTGTGGGTAGCTTCTGGTCCCCCAGCTCCTCAACACTGCTCTGCAACTGCTCCTCCCAACAGTTGGCAGTTGTTTTCCCTGCATTTCTGGTTGATCTGTTGTTCTTGATCATATTAATTGAATGCAGCCTGGCGACAATATATTGTAGTACCCTGGCTGACGGATTGTTGTTGCTCCCGAGTCGCGATCTTAATAAACCGAAGTAGCTCTCCAAGCTATCTTGATTAAATCGGGATAGCACAATATATTCTATTGTGCTATCCGTCAGGACATCATCAGCCAGAGCAATAATATTATGGAAAGTTTGGATCATCCCAAATTGCCAATAATTATGTCTGGCTGTCTTGATGTCCCTAACCAGTTCCACGAACTACAATTGTATCTAGTAAATGGCCTTTGACATCCACTAACCAATTTTGAGTTGAGTAAGTCAAAGGCATCATTCAATGCCACAATGAAGTATACGGTTGAATGGGCGTTCAAATTTGTATAGCTGGAGAACTGTTTTCTTCTGACGCAAACTTCGATCGCGCTGGCCACACTGCGGGAGAACAACTGCGCAAAGAGCTTTACACGCATTTTTTCAAATAGTTTTGGCTGTAAATGCGCATCCGTCAGCTTTGGTGCCATACGAGTGGTTCCACTTTTTTTTATCTATTGTGTGCAATTCCGTAAGCACATTCCAGCTTATCGTCCCAATCGGCATTTCAAAGTCATTGGCCAGTAATGAATTACGGAGGCTTTTGAATAAGTGTACATAGTCATACATCAGCAAGATGGTATTTCCTTCTGTGTCTATGTACCTCATGTCGCCTTTAGGCGCAAGAGTTTTGAATAAATTTCTGTTAATGGCCGACTGGTCGCACACAATAGACCGCACTCGAAGTCCAATATTTCGGATGGTATCTAACACATCAAGAAGTATGTTTCTTACTTCTTGTACTTTTGTTAGACTATGGATGCAATAGTACGATATTGTATATTTCCAGGGCTCAATGAGCCCCTTCAATTGGAAGAAGAGAAAGCCAGTGGCTATCGACGACTCTCTCTTATCATTCCCTAAGTCGACGAAGCCATCTATCTTGTCGGTTGTTAAATTATATTCTAGCTCTCTTCTTCCATGCATCTTATCAAAGACCAACACGCAATTTTTTACCGACTCCTTCATTTCTTTTGCGTGTTCCAAAATATTGGACAGCACCAAACTGTCAATACCAAGCCCGACTCTTCTAATGGGGTTCCAATTTAAGACTGTTCTGCTATGCGGCAGTGGGAGGAGCATACTGTCACGCATGAACTTATAGCAGCTCGCCGACTTATAATTTATTTTCATAATTAAGTTTTTCTCAGTCGGCGAGTACAGTCTTTGCTTCGGCTTTGTTAGAATGTTTAAGAGAATTTTAGTTACAATATTCAGTTCCTTCGGAACATGTACGTATTCGGCACTATCAACGCTCTTTGACAACTGTGCCCGCAAATCTGATATAATTTTTTGCTGGGCAACTACCTCCTTTTCTAAATCGTTTAATTTAGTTGTCAGTAATTTTTCATTCTCTTTAAATTCATTGCACTTGCTGCGCCAATAGTTTTCATTTTTGCAAAACTTTTCACAATTTGGGCAGACAAGTGCAATGGGATTGGTGGCTTCCATTACTTCAAAGTAATTATTAGGAAGCCACTTTTGTTCTCTGACAAGTGCATTTTGATCAGTAGGGCGCTGATCGAAGAGTGGCTCTGGTATTAACAGATTGGCGTTGATAGGCCGTGCAAGCTTCTTAATTTTTTTCCCAAAATATCATTTTTATGAAAATGTTTATTGCAAATAAGAAGCTTGCTATTTTTTAAATGGGTTTAAATGTCAATTATTTCCCGCCAGGCTGCATTCTCCGCAGTTGCTGTTGGGAAATTGTGCAGTATTGAGGGTGGGCTGCTGGATGAGCAACCTTCTACACAACATATTAATGAAGGCTCTTTATAGCCCAAAGTGTGTGCAGGTTGCTCATTGTGGCCTATATATAATTAAAAAAAAATAATAATTTATATTTGATTAAAAAAAAAATTTGACGCAAAAAAATGGACGGACGTACATTTACTTACATACATGTTTTAATGGACGTTCATTTCTAAAAGAAACAACATAATAAAGACAAAACACGCTCAGTAATGCAACAACATGTAAACAAAAAACAAACATAGACACATACATAAACATATAAACAAAATATAATTAAAAAAAAAATTTTAAAATTTACCAAGATTAAGAACAGGCATTGCGCCTATTTTTAATTTCTTCGACAGCATATCCCCTGGCAAAAAATGGCGCTCGCACAGCCTGGATCGGGTGTTAGTATCTTCAGGTGCTACATTTATATTCTCCGCCCATTCCAGTTTAAAATTTGGGGGTATGCGGAAAAGACGCTTTTCCCCAACGCAATTATCTCCAGGTAGGTGCTACAATTGCCTGCTCTCTCTCAAATAATGCTCTCTTGCACCTTATCGGGAACCGACTAGAGGTGTTTATCAACTAGTTAAGTTTCGTCATTTTAATATTGCACGCTTTGACAATATTAATTAAGTGTGGCTTAAGCGTAAGTAAGGAGTTATTCCTAAGTATTTGGCTTGGGTTTTTACTTGGAGCTCCGTGCCATTTAGGTGTACTGTTGGCGGATGTCTCTGACGAAGGGTGTAGCAGACGATTGAACATTTTTTCTCATTGAGTCTGATGTTCCATCTACGGACCCAATTTTCTAAAAGATGAAGGTACTCCTGTACTCCATTTGCAGCCTCAGTTACATTCATCGACGAGTAAAAGTAACATACGTCATCCGCATATGAGGCAAGTAAACATTTGTTTGGCGTATTACGTATCGCCTCATCTGGGGCCGGAATGTCTGAAGTGTAAATTGAGTACAGGAGCAGTCCAAGCACACTTCCTTGTGGAACTCCGGCTTTAGCAACGCGTGGGGCTGATGTTGTTGCCCTAACAGTCACATCAAACGTTCTGTTTTTTAGGTAAGAGCCAGAGACCTGCATTAAGTATGAGTAATTCGATTTGATCAGGCTCGCTCAAAACCTTCACAACTCAACACAGTGGTTCGCTCCAAAATTGTTCGAACAAGCTTCGTGCACAAATCGAACAAGTTCAATGAATTGATTTGATTGCTTTGCTGCTTTGATTCAAACTGATTTTTTGGTTCCGGTATGATGATCGAAAATGATTGTAAAGAAAAACACGTTCGAGTCGAACGTTGCACGAAAACTCAGACATCGGCTGGCATAGGTTTTTAATTGTAAAAATTGCTGGCATTACATAGCATAGGGAAGGTGCACTGCAAAGCTGTAGTTTTTTAAAAACAATTTCAAAATTTTTACACATTTCCACTACCGCTTTAACTACAGTAATATTAATATGCAATAAACGCAGGCTTTGTTCATTTTGGCCTAAAATGGTGTTCATCTCTCCCCAATTGTCAATAATCGATTTTAGCATATAATAATGGGAGTTCCAGCGTGTTGGGCATTGACTTTTTAGAGAAGTGTTTAGAAGATGCTGCAAATTTGATTATTTAAAATACTTAACTATTTATTTACACGATTCCAACACTTCTGCGAGCTCTGCGGTGGTAGAGAACGACTTGTCCAACACATTATTAAATAAATGGCTGCTACAATTTATCCTTGAATTATTTTGTAAGGCTACGATATTTGTTCCTCTGTCCGTAACAAATTTAATTTTTTCAATAATTACAATATCAAATTCATTAACTAAACTTTTAAGTTTTATTGAAATATTGTCGCTGGTTGACCTTTCAAGATCCATTGACTTTATTCCCAAAACTAGGTCAAAGAATTTAAAATCTTTTTGGTAATGGATTGTTACTGCTAAAAGGTTGCGCTTCATATAGATATCCGACCACATATCAATTGTTGCTGACGCGCCACTACTGTTTACTATTTTATTTATCTCAGCCTTTAACTCTTCCTTTTTCTCATTGGCGCATTTCGAAACTTTTCGGGAAATTGTTGTTGGGTCTGGTAGCATGTCTTCTACGTCGACGTGCTCGCCATAAGTTGCGCCGATCTTAATAAAAAACTTAACTAGTTTTATAAATCCTGGACCGCGCACTGCTGAAAATGGCCGACAGTCTTCCGTAACCCAATTTGCGCATTTCTCAATGGCCTCAGCTTTGTCCATCGATGAAACAGTTTTTAAAGCTTTTGAGTCCTTCAAGTTTTTGCAACAGCTGTGCCTATTTAAATTTGAAGTTTGGCTTGTGTTAAATTTTAACACGTTGCGACATGTGCGACAGCAAACGAATTCCTTTAATGCAGAATTATCCAGTTTTATTATTTCAGCGAGAACATTCCAAATGTAGCTTCTTCCTTTGCGCTGGCCAGATAAAGTGTATGTTCCATTTACTATGTATTCAGCAACACTCTTCGCCGATTTGCCCTCCATAATTTTGCTTTTTAATAATTATAATTAATATTAATATCACCGAATATTGAAATTAATCAAACTGCAAATTTTTTGTAAGCGCGAGCGAGTTTTGAGTTATGATGTCGTCAGTACATCGGGTTGAATCAACCCACTCGGTATGATCAAACACAGTATGATTGTAACTGGGTTGAAGGTAAGTAGCATTCTCAAACATTCTTTGCTGCTCACACAAAGCGTTCGATCAAACAAAATCATTACGTAACAATCAATCAAGAGTGTTTGAAACTGAATGTTCGCTTTGAGCACGGTCGTTTACAATCATTCATTTTCGTTGAAGCTAAGTTCTGCATCACAAAAAATCCGAGTCAATGTTCGGGTATGATTGAAAAAATTGTGATTGTTGCAGCTCTCTGATGTACATAATCATACATGAGGTAGATGGGTTTTCCTTCATGATCTATGTATTTCATATCGCCACTAGGCGCAAGAGACTTGAATATACTTCTATTTATACCTCACTGGTCGCACACAATAGACCGCACTTGAAGTCCAATATTTCGGATGGCATCTAGCACATTAAGTATAGGTTTTACTTCCATTGGTTTAGTTTGATTGTTGATGCAGTGGTACGATATTATGTCAATTGGCTCAATGAGCCTCTTTCAATTGGAAGAAAAGAAAGCTGCCGGATATCGTCGACTCTCTTTTATCATCCCCTAACTCGACGAAGCCATCAATTCTGTCGGTTGTTAAATTATATTCCAGCTCTTTTCTTCCATGCATCTCATCAAACACCAACAAGATATTTTTTACCGACTCTTTCATTTCTTTTGCGTGCTTCTTTAGAGAAATTTTTGGCTCTTATTAAATCCTCCGACGGTAGATGTTTCAGTCCTTCAACACTTGACATTTGCGTCATGCATTTCTTGCAATTTAAATGGGCGGTTTGAATCAAAAAGCCATCGAAGTATCTGCGCGAAGTAAGCTCCGCCATTGTTGGTAGCTCCTGGTCCCCCAACTCCTCAACACTGCTCTGCAACTGCTCCTCCCAACAGTTGGCAGTTGTTTCCCCTGCATTTGCGGTTGATCTCTTGTTCTTGATCATCTTAATTGAATGCAGCCTGGATACAATATATTGGATTTCTCTGGCTGACGGATTGTTGTTGCTCCCGAGTCGCGATCTTAATAAACCGAAGAAGCTCTCCAAGCTATCTTGGTTAAATCTAGCACAATATATTCTATTGTGCTATCCGTCAGGACATCATCAGCCAGAGCAATAATATTTTGGAAAGTTTGGATCATCCCAAATTGCCAATAATTATGCCTGGCTGTCTTGATGTCCCTAACCAGTTCCACGAACTGCCAGAGTTCTTCCTGCACTCCATTGTGTCCAGAAAATGGCCTTTGACATCCACTAACCAATTTTGAGTTGAATAAGTCAAAGGCATCATTCATTGCCACAATGAAGTATACGGTTGAATGGGCGTTCAAATTTGTATAGCTGGAGAACTGTTTTCTTCTGACGCAAACTTCGATCGCGCTGGCCACACGCATTTTTTCAAATAGTTTTGGCTGTAAATGCGAGTGGTTGCACTTTTTTTATCTATTGTGTGCAATTCCGTAAGCACATTCCAGCTTATCGTCCCAATCGGCATTTCAAAGTCATTGGCCAGTAATGAATTACGGAGGCTTTTGAATAAGAATTTCCTTCTGTGCCTATGTACCTAATGTCGCCTTTAGGCGCAAGAGATTTGAACAAATTTCTGTTAATGGCCGACTGGTCGCACACAATAGACCGCACTCGAAGTCCAATATTTCGGATGGTATCTAACACATCAAGAAGTATGTTTCTTACTTCTTGTACTTTTGTTAGACTATGGATGCAATAGTACGATATTGTATATTTCCAGGGCTCAATGAGCCCCTTCAATTGGAAGAAGAGAAAGCCAGTGGCTATCGACGACTCTCTCTTATCATTCCCTAAGTCGACGAAGCCATCTATCTTGTCGGTTGTTAAATTATATTCTAGCTCTCTTCTTCCATGCATCTCATCAAAGACCAACACGCAATTTTTTACCGACTCCTTCATTTCTTTTGCGTGTTCCGAAATATTGGACAGCACCAAACTGTCAATACCAAGCCCGACTCTTCTAATGGGGTTCCAATTTAAGACTGTTCTGCTATGCGGCAGTGGGAGGAGCATACTGTCACGCATGAACTTATAGCAGCTCGCCGACTTATAATTTATTTTCATAATTAAGTTTTTCTCAGTCGGCGAGTACAGTCTTTGCTTGGGCTTTGTTAGAATGTTTAAGAGAATTTTAGTTACAATATTCAGTTCCTTCGGAACATGTACGTATTCGGCACTATCAACGCTCTTTGACAACTGTACCCGCAAATCTGATATAATTTTTTGCTAGGCAACTACCTCCTTTTCTAAATCGTTTAATTTAGTTGTCAGTAATTTTTCATTCTCATTAAATTTATTGCACTTGCTGCGCCAATAGTTTTCATTTTTACAAAACTTTTCACAGTTTGGGCGGACAAGTGCAATGGGATTGGTGGCTTCCATTACTTCAAAGTAATTATTAGGAAGCCACTTTTGTTCTCTGACAAGTGCATTTTGATCAGTAGGGCGCTCATCGAAGAGTGGCTCTGGTATTGACAAATTAGCGTTGATAGGCCGTGCAAGCTTCTTAATTTTTTTTCCCATAATATCATTTTTATGAAAATGTTTGTTGCAAATAAGAAGCTTGCTGTTTTTTAAATTGATTTTAATATCAATTATTTCCCGCCAGGCTGCATTCTACGCAGTTGCTGTTGGGGAAATTGAGCAGTATTCAGGGTGGGCTGCTAGATGAGCAACCTTCTACACAGCATATTAAAATAGGCTCTTTGTAGCCCAAAGTGTGCAGGTTGCTCATTGTGGCCTATATATAATTTAAAAAAAATTTATATTTGATTAAAAAAAAAATTGACGGAAAAAAATGGACGGACGTACATTTACTTACATACATGTTTTAATGGACGTTCACTTCTAAAAGAAACAACATAATAATAAAGACAAAACACGCTCAGTAATGCAACAACATATAAACAAAAAACAAACATAGACATAGACATAAACAAACTATAATTTGAAAAAAAATTTAAAAATTTACCAAGATTTAGAACAGGCATCGCGCCTACTTTTAATTTTTTTGTCAGCATATCCCCAGGCAAAAAATGGCGCTTGCACAGCCTGGATCGAGTGTTAATTTCATCAGGTCCTAAATTAATGTTTTCCGCCCATTCTAATTTGAAATTCGGAGGTGTGCGGAAAAGGCGCTTTCCCCCAACGCCATTTTTAACAATACACTTAAACTCAGACATTTTTTTTTTTTATTTTTAAAAAAGTGGCCCGTGTTTTACTTTCAGTTCTTTTTTTTTAAAAAGGAAAAAAAAATGCGTTGTTGATGAATCCGATAAAGGTGTATTTGGACTTGATAATTGATTTCTGCGAGTTCTGCCGTGGTAGAGAACGACTTGTCCAACACATTATTAAACAAATGGCTGCTACAATTTAGTCTTGAATTATTTTGTAAGGCTTTTAAGATATTCGTTCCTCTGTCCGTAACAAATTTAATTTTTTCAATATTTACAATATCAAATTCATTAACTAAACTTTTAAGTTTTATTAAAATATTGTCGCTGGTTGACCTTTCAAAATCCATTGACTTTATTCCCACAACTAGGTCAAAGAATTTAAAATCTTTTTGGTAATGGATTGTTACTCCTAAAAAGTTGCGCTTCATATAGATATCCGACCACATATCAATTGTTGCTGACGCTTCACTACTGTTTACAATCTTATTTATCTCAGCCTTTAATTCTTCCTTTTTTTCATTGGCGAATTTTGAAACTTTTCGAGAAATGGTTGTTGGATCCGGTAGCATGTCTTCCACGTCGACGTGCTCGCCATAAGTTGCGCCGATCTTAATAAAAAACTTAACTAGTCTGCGCACTGCTGAAAATGGCCGACTGTCTTCCGTAACCCAATTTGCGCATTTCTCAATGGCCTCAGCTTTGTCCATCGATGTAACAGTTTTTAAAGTTTTAACTCCTTTAAGTTTTTGCAGCAGCTGTGCCTATTTAAATTTGAAGTTTGGCTTGTGTTATATTTTAACACGTTGCGACATGTGCGACAGCAAACGATTTATTTCGGCGAGAATATTCCAAATGAAGCTTCTTCCCCTGCGCTGGCCAGATAAAGTGTATGTTCCATTTACTATGTATTCAGCAACACTCTTCGCCGATTTGCCCTCCATAATTTTGCTTTTTAATAATTATAATTAATATTAATATCACCGAATATTGAAATTAATCAAACTGCAAATTTTTTGTAAGCGCGAGCGAGTTTTGAGTTATGATGTCGTCAGTACATCGGGTTGAATCAACCCACTCGGTATGATCAAACAGTATGATTGTAATTGGGTTGAAGGTAAGTAGCATTCTCAAACATTCTTTGCTGCTCACACAAAGCGTTCGATCAAACAAAATCATTACGAAACAATCAATCAAGAGTGTTTGAAACTGAATGTTCGCTTTGAGCACGGTCGTTTACAATCATTCATTTTCGTTGAAGCTAAGTTTTGCATCACAAAAAATCCGAGTCAATGTTCGAGTATGATTGAAAAAATTGTGATTGTTGCAGCTCTCTGATGTACATAATCATACATGAGGTAGATGGTTTTTCCTTCATGATCTATGTATTTCATATCGCCACTAGGCGCAAGAGACTTGAATATACTTCTATTTATACCTCACTGGTCGCACACAATAGACTGCACTTGAAGTCCAATATTTCGGATGGCATCTAGCACATTAAGTATAGGTTTTACTTCCATTGGTTTAGTTTGATTGTTGATGCAGTGGTACGATATTATGTCAATTGGCTCAATGAGCCTCTTTCAATTGGAAGAAAAGAAAGCTGCCGGATATCGTCGACTCTCTTTTATCATCCCCTAACTCGACGAAGCCATCAATTCTGTCGGTTGTTAAATTATATTCCAGCTCTTTTCTTCCATGCATCTCATCAAACACCAACAAGATATTTTTTACCGACTCTTTCATTTCTTTTGCGTGCTTCTTTAGAGAAATTTTTGGCTCTTATTAAATCCTCCGACGGTAGATGTTTCAGTCCTTCAACACTTGACATTTGCGTCATGCATTTCTTGCAATTTAAATGGGCGGTTTGAATCAAAAAGCCATCGAAGTATCTGCGCGAAGTAAGCTCCGCCATTGTTGGTAGCTCCTGGTCCCCCAACTCCTCAACACTGCTCTGCAACTGCTCCTCCCAACAGTTGGCAGTTGTTTCCCCTGCATTTGCGGTTGATCTCTTGTTCTTGATCATCTTAATTGAATGCAGCCTGGATACAATATATTGGATTTCTCTGGCTGACGGATTGTTGTTGCTCCCGAGTCGCGATCTTAATAAACCGAAGAAGCTCTCCAAGCTATCTTGGTTAAATCTAGCACAATATATTCTATTGTGCTATCCGTCAGGACATCATCAGCCAGAGCAATAATATTTTGGAAAGTTTGGATCATCCCAAATTGCCAATAATTATGCCTGGCTGTCTTGATGTCCCTAACCAGATCCACGAACTGCCAAAGTTCTTCCCGCACTCCATTGTGTCTAGTAAATGGCCTTTGACATCCACTAACCAATTTTGAATTGAGTAAGTCAAAGGCATCATTCATTGCCACAATGAAGTATACGGTTGAATGGGCGTTCAAATTTGTATAGCTGGAGAACTGTTTTCTTCTGACGCAAACTTCGATCGCGCTGGCCACACTGCGGGAGAACAACTGCGCAAAGAGCCTTACACGCATTTTTTCAAATAGTTTTGGCTGTAAATGCTAGTGGTTGCACTTTTTTTATCTATTGTGTGCAATTCCGTAAGCACATTCCAGCTTATCGTCCCAATCGGCATTTCAAAGTCATTGGCCAGTAATGAATTACGGAGGCTTTTGAATAAGAATTTCCTTCTGTGCCTATGTACCTAATGTCGCCTTTAGGCGCAAGAGATTTGAACAAATTTCTGTTAATGGCCGACTGGTCGCACACAATAGACCGCACTCGAAGTCCAATATTTCGGATGGTATCTAACACATCAAGAAGTATGTTTCTTACTTCTTGTACTTTTGTTAGACTATGGATGCAATAGTACGATATTGTATATTTCCAGGGCTCAATGAGCCCCTTCAATTGGAAGAAGAGAAAGCCAGTGGCTATCGACGACTCTCTCTTATCATTCCCTAAGTCGACGAAGCCATCTATCTTGTCGGTTGTTAAATTATATTCTAGCTCTCTTCTTCCATGCATCTCATCAAAGACCAACACGCAATTTTTTACCGACTCCTTCATTTCTTTTGCGTGTTCCGAAATATTGGACAGCACCAAACTGTCAATACCAAGCCCGACTCTTCTAATGGGGTTCCAATTTAAGACTGTTCTGCTATGCGGCAGTGGGAGGAGCATACTGTCACGCATGAACTTATAGCAGCTCGCCGACTTATAATTTATTTTCATAATTAAGTTTTTCTCAGTCGGCGAGTACAGTCTTTGCTTGGGCTTTGTTAGAATGTTTAAGAGAATTTTAGTTACAATATTCAGTTCCTTCGGAACATGTACGTATTCGGCACTATCAACGCTCTTTGACAACTGTACCCGCAAATCTGATATAATTTTTTGCTAGGCAACTACCTCCTTTTCTAAATCGTTTAATTTAGTTGTCAGTAATTTTTCATTCTCATTAAATTTATTGCACTTGCTGCGCCAATAGTTTTCATTTTTACAAAACTTTTCACAGTTTGGGCGGACAAGTGCAATGGGATTGGTGGCTTCCATTACTTCAAAGTAATTATTAGGAAGCCACTTTTGTTCTCTGACAAGTGCATTTTGATCAGTAGGGCGCTCATCGAAGAGTGGCTCTGGTATTGACAAATTAGCGTTGATAGGCCGTGCAAGCTTCTTAATTTTTTTTCCCATAATATCATTTTTATGAAAATGTTTGTTGCAAATAAGAAGCTTGCTGTTTTTTAAATTGATTTTAATATCAATTATTTCCCGCCAGGCTGCATTCTACGCAGTTGCTGTTGGGGAAATTGAGCAGTATTCAGGGTGGGCTGCTAGATGAGCAACCTTCTACACAGCATATTAAAATAGGCTCTTTGTAGCCCAAAGTGTGTGCAGGTTGCTCATTGTGGCCTATATATAATTTAAAAAAAATTTATATTTGATTAAAAAAAAAATTGACGGAAAAAAATGGACGGACGTACATTTACTTACATACATGTTTTAATGGACGTTCACTTCTAAAAGAAACAACATAATAATAAAGACAAAACACGCTCAGTAATGCAACAACATATAAACAAAAAACAAACATAGACATAGACATAAACAAACTATAATTTGAAAAAAAATTTAAAAATTTACCAAGATTTAGAACAGGCATCGCGCCTACTTTTAATTTTTTTGTCAGCATATCCCCAGGCAAAAAATGGCGCTTGCACAGCCTGGATCGAGTGTTAATTTCATCAGGTCCTAAATTAATGTTTTCCGCCCATTCTAATTTGAAATTCGGAGGTGTGCGGAAAAGGCGCTTTCCCCCAACGCCATTTTTAACAATACACTTAAACTCAGACATTTTTTTTTTATTTTATGGTTGACCTTTCAAAATCCATTGACTTTATTCCCACAACTAGGTCAAAGAATTTAAAATCTTTTTGGTAATGGATTGTTACTCCTAAAAGTTGCGCTTCATATAGATATCCGACCACATATCAATTGTTGCTGACGCTTCACTACTGTTTACAATCTTATTTATCTCAGCCTTTAATTCTTCCTTTTTTTCATTGGCGCATTTTGAAACTTTTCGAGAAATGGTTGTTGGATCCGGTAGCATGTCTTCCACGTCGACGTGCTCGCCATAAGTTGCGCCGATCTTAATAAAAAACTTAACTAGTTTTATAAATCCTGGACCGCGCACTGCTGAAAATGGCCGACTGTCTTCCGTAACCCAATTTGCGCATTTCTCAATGGCCTCAGCTTTGTCCATCGATGTAACAGTTTTTAAAGCTTTTGAGTCCTTCAAGTTTTTGCAGCAGCTGTGCCTATTTAAATTTGAAGTTTGGCTTGTGTTATATTTTAACACGTTGCGACATGTGCGACAGCAAACGAATTCCTTTAATGCAGAATTATCCAGTTTTATTATTTCAGCGAGAACATTCCAAATGTAGCTTCTTCCCCTGCGCTGGCCAGATAAAGTGTATGTTCCATTTACTATGTATTCAGCAACACTCTTCGCCGATTTGCCCTCCATAATTTTGCTTTTTAATAATTATAATTAATATTAATATCACCGAATATTGAAATTAATCAAACTGCAAATTTTTTGTAAGCGCGAGCGAGTTTTGAGTTATGATGTCGTCAGTACATCGGGTTGAATCAACCCACTCGGTATGATCAAACACAGTATGATTGTAACTGGGTTGAAGGTAAGTAGCATTCTCAAACATTCTTTGCTGCTCACACAAAGCGTTCGATCAAACAAAATCATTACGAAACAATCAATCAAGAGTGTTTGAAACTGAATGTTCGCTTTGAGCACGGTCGTTTACATTCATTCATTTTGAAACTGAATGTTCGCTTTGAGCACGGTCGTTTACAATCATTCATTTTCGTTGAAGCTAAGTTCTGCATCACAAAAAATCCGAGTCAATGTTCGGGTATGATTGAAAAAATTGTGATTGTTGCAGCTCTCTGATGTACATAATCATACATGAGGTAGATGGGTTTTCCTTCATGATCTATGTATTTCATATCGCCACTAGGCGCAAGAGACTTGAATATACTTCTATTTATACCTCACTGGTCGCACACAATAGACTGCACTTGAAGTCCAATATTTCGGATGGCATCTAGCACATTAAGTATAGGTTTTACTTCCATTGGTTTAGTTTGATTGTTGATGCAGTGGTACGATATTATGTCAATGATATTATGTCAATTGGCTCAATGAGCCTCTTTCAATTGGAAGAAAAGAAAGCTGCCGGATATCGTCGACTCTCTTTTATCATCCCCTAACTCGACGAAGCCATCAATTCTGTCGGTTGTTAAATTATATTCCAGCTCTTTTCTTCCATGCATCTCATCAAACACCAACAAGATATTTTTTACCGACTCTTTCATTTCTTTTGCGTGCTTCTTTAGAGAAATTTTTGGCTCTTATTAAATCCTCCGACGGTAGATGTTTCAGTCCTTCAACACTTGACATTTGCGTCATGCATTTCTTGCAATTTAAATGGGCGGTTTGAATCAAAAAGCCATCGAAGTAATGGGCGGTTTGAATCAAGAAGCCATCGAAGTATCTGCGCGAAGTAAGCTCCGCCATTGTTGGTAGCTCCTGGTCCCCCAACTCCTCAACACTGCTCTGCAACTGCTCCTCCCAACAGTTGGCAGTTGTTTCCCCCGCATTTGCGGTTGATCTGTTGTTCTTGATCATCTTAATTGAATGCAGCCTGGTTACAATATATTGGATTTCTCTGGCTGACTGGATTGTTGTTGCTCCCGAGTCGCGATCTTAATAAACCGAAGAAGCGCTCCAAGCTATCTTGGTTAAATCTAGCACAATATATTCTATTGTGCTATCCGTCAGGACATCATCAGCCAGAGCAATAATATTTTGGAAAGTTTGGATCATCCCAAATTGCCAATAATTATGCCTGGCTGTCTTGATGTCCCTAACCAGTTCCACGAACTGCCAGAGTTCTTCCCGCACTCCATTGTGTCCAGTAAATGGCCTTTGACATCCACTAACCAATTTTGAGTTGAGTAAGTCAAAGGCATCATTCATTGCCACAATGAAGTATACGGTTGAATGGGCGTTCAAATTTGTATAGCTGGAGAACTGTTTTCTTCTGACGCAAACTTCGATCGCGCTGGCCACACTGCAGGAGAACAACTGCGCAAAGAGCCTTACACGCATTTTTTCAAATAGTTTTGGCTGTAAATGCGAGTGGTTGCACTTTTTTTATCTATTGTGTGCAATTCCGTAAGCACATTCCAGCTTATCGTCCCAATCGGCATTTCAAAGTCATTGGCCAGTAATGAATTACGGAGGCTTTTGAATAAGAATTTCCTTCTGTGCCTATGTACCTAATGTCGCCTTTAGGCGCAAGAGATTTGAACAAATTTCTGTTAATGGCCGACTGGTCGCACACAATAGACCGCACTCGAAGTCCAATATTTCGGATGGTATCTAACACATCAAGAAGTATGTTTCTTACTTCTTGTACTTTTGTTAGACTATGGATGCAATAGTACGATATTGTATATTTCCAGGGCTCAATGAGCCCCTTCAATTGGAAGAAGAGAAAGCCAGTGGCTATCGACGACTCTCTCTTATCATTCCCTAAGTCGACGAAGCCATCTATCTTGTCGGTTGTTAAATTATATTCTAGCTCTCTTCTTCCATGCATCTCATCAAAGACCAACACGCAATTTTTTACCGACTCCTTCATTTCTTTTGCGTGTTCCGAAATATTGGACAGCACCAAACTGTCAATACCAAGCCCGACTCTTCTAATGGGGTTCCAATTTAAGACTGTTCTGCTATGCGGCAGTGGGAGGAGCATACTGTCACGCATGAACTTATAGCAGCTCGCCGACTTATAATTTATTTTCATAATTAAGTTTTTCTCAGTCGGCGAGTACAGTCTTTGCTTGGGCTTTGTTAGAATGTTTAAGAGAATTTTAGTTACAATATTCAGTTCCTTCGGAACATGTACGTATTCGGCACTATCAACGCTCTTTGACAACTGTGCCCGCAAATCTGATATAATTTTTTGCTGGGCAACTACCTCCTTTTCTAAATCGTTTAATTTAGTTGTCAGTAATTTTTCATTCTCATTAAATTTATTGCACTTGCTGCGCCAATAGTTTTCATTTTTACAAAACTTTTCACAGTTTGGGCGGACAAGTGCAATGGGATTGGTGGCTTCCATTACTTCAAAGTAATTATTAGGAAGCCACTTTTGTTCTCTGATAAGTGCATTTTGATCAGTAGGGCGCTCATCGAAGAGTGGCTCTGGTATTGACAGATTAGCGTTGATAGGCCGTGCAAGCTTCTTAATTTTTTTTCCCATAATATCATTTTTATGAAAATGTTTGTTGCAAATAAGAAGCTTGCTGTTTTTTAAATTGATTTTAATATCAATTATTTCCCGCCAGGCTGCATTCTACGCAGTTGCTGTTGGGGAAATTGAGCAGTATTCAGGGTGGGCTGCTAGATGAGCAACCTTCTACACAGCATATTAAAATAGGCTCTTTGTAGCCCAAAGTGTGTGCAGGTTGCTCATTGTGGCCTATATATAATTTAAAAAAAATTTATATTTGATTAAAAAAAAAATTGACGGAAAAAAATGGACGGACGTACATTTACTTACATACATGTTTTAATGGACGTTCACTTCTAAAAGAAACAACATAATAATAAAGACAAAACACGCTCAGTAATGCAACAACATATAAACAAAAAACAAACATAGACATAGACATAAACAAACTATAATTTGAAAAAAAATTTAAAAATTTACCAAGATTTAGAACAGGCATCGCGCCTACTTTTAATTTTTTTGTCAGCATATCCCCAGGCAAAAAATGGCGCTTGCACAGCCTGGATCGAGTGTTAATTTCATCAGGTCCTAAATTAATGTTTTCCGCCCATTCTAATTTGAAATTCGGAGGTGTGCGGAAAAGGCGCTTTCCCCCAACGCCATTTTTAACAATACACTTAAACTCAGACATTTTTTTTTTTTATTTTTAAAAAAGTGGCCCGTGTTTTACTTTCAGTTCTTTTTTTTTAAAAAGGAAAAAAAAATGCGTTGTTGATGAATCCGATAAAGGTGTATTTGGACTTGATAATTGATTTCTGCGAGTTCTGCCGTGGTAGAGAACGACTTGTCCAACACATTATTAAACAAATGGCTGCTACAATTTAGTCTTGAATTATTTTGTAAGGCTTTTAAGATATTCGTTCCTCTGTCCGTAACAAATTTAATTTTTTCAATATTTACAATATCAAATTCATTAACTAAACTTTTAAGTTTTATTAAAATATTGTCGCTGGTTGACCTTTCAAAATCCATTGACTTTATTCCCACAACTAGGTCAAAGAATTTAAAATCTTTTTGGTAATGGATTGTTACTCCTAAAAAGTTGCGCTTCATATAGATATCCGACCACATATCAATTGTTGCTGACGCTTCACTACTGTTTACAATCTTATTTATCTCAGCCTTTAATTCTTCCTTTTTTTCATTGGCGCATTTTGAAACTTTTCGAGAAATGGTTGTTGGATCCGGTAGCATGTCTTCCACGTCGACGTGCTCGCCATAAGTTGCGCCGATCTTAATAAAAAACTTAACTAGTCTGCGCACTGCTGAAAATGGCCGACTGTCTTCCGTAACCCAATTTGCGCATTTCTCAATGGCCTCAGCTTTGTCCATCGATGTAACAGTTTTTAAAGTTTTAACTCCTTTAAGTTTTTGCAGCAGCTGTGCCTATTTAAATTTGAAGTTTGGCTTGTGTTATATTTTAACACGTTGCGACATGTGCGACAGCAAACGAATTCCTTTAATGCAGAATTATCCAGTTTTATTATTTCAGCGAGAACATTCCAAATGTAGCTTCTTCCTTTGCGCTGGCCAGATAAAGTGTATGTTCCATTTACTATGTATTCAGCAACACTCTTCGCCGATTCGCCCTCCATAATTTTGTTTTTTAATAATTATTATTAATATTAATATCACCAAATTGAAATAAATCAAACTGCAAATTTTTTGTAAGTGCAAGCAAGTTTTGACTTATGATGTCGTCAGTACATCGGGTTGAATCAAACAACCCGGTATGACCAAACAGTATGATTGTGATTGGGTTGAAGGTAAGTAGCATTCTCAAACATTCTTTGCTACTCACACAAAGCGTTCGATCAAACAAAATCATTACGAAACAATCAATCAAGAGTGTTTGAAACTGAATGTTCGCTTTGAGCACGGTCGTTTACAATCATTCATTTTCGTTGAAGCTAAGTTCTGCATCACAAAAAATCCGAGTCAATGTTCGGGTATGATTGAAAAAATTGTGATTGTTGCAGCTCTCTGATGTACATAATCATACATGAGATAGATGGGTTTTCCTTCATGATCTATGTATTTCATATCGCCACTAGGCGCAAGAGATTTGAATATACTTCTATTTATGCCTCACTGGTCGCACACAATAGACCGCGCTTGAAGTCCAATATTTCGGATGGCATCTAGCACATTAAGTTTAGGTTTTACTTCCATTGGTTTAGTTTGATTGTTGATGCAGTGGTACGATATTATGTCAATTGGCTCAATGAGCCTCTTTCAATTGGAAGAAAAGAAAGCTGCCGGATATCGTCGACTCTCTTTTATCATCCCCTAACTCGACGAAGCCATCAATTCTGTCGGTTGTTAAATTATATTCCAGCTCTTTTCTTCCATGCATCTCATCAAACACCAACAAGATATTTTTTACCGACTCTTTCATTTCTTTTGCGTGCTTCTTTAGAGAAATTTTTGGCTCTTATTAAATCCTCCGACGGTAGATGTTTCAGTCCTTCAACACTTGACATTTGCGTCATGCATTTCTTGCAATTTAAATGGGCGGTTTGAATCAAAAAGCCATCGAAGTATCTGCGCGAAGTAAGCTCCGCCATTGTTGGTAGCTCCTGGTCCCCCAACTCCTCAACACTGCTCTGCAACTGCTCCTCCCAACAGTTGGCAGTTGTTTCCCCTGCATTTGCGGTTGATCTCTTGTTCTTGATCATCTTAATTGAATGCAGCCTGGATACAATATATTGGATTTCTCTGGCTGACGGATTGTTGTTGCTCCCGAGTCGCGATCTTAATAAACCGAAGAAGCTCTCCAAGCTATCTTGGTTAAATCTAGCACAATATATTCTATTGTGCTATCCGTCAGGACATCATCAGCCAGAGCAATAATATTTTGGAAAGTTTGGATCATCCCAAATTGCCAATAATTATGCCTGGCTGTCTTGATGTCCCTAACCAGTTCCACGAACTGC
>JAWNNX010000609.1:0-36294 GCA_035044505.1 Zaprionus lineosus | reverse complement strand
AAGGCGCGCGAGTTACAATCGTGTGACCGAGGGGGTAGAGGAGATCTCGTATGCGAGTATCGCTTTACTAAATGCTGGGAGTGAGGGGCCTGCAAACAAAACGACTGTGTTGTTTGGAGTACAAAATAGGACTGCCTTTATTACAATGAAGTCTGTATGAGTATATGTATGAGTGTACAATAATGCGTGTGTTCGTCAGAGTTCTTGCGTTCGCGATTTGTTGTTGTCTATCGGCGGCAGGCTTGCAGTTGCCAGGTCTGTGTTCTCTCCCTGTGGCCGTGGAGAGGGGCATGTTAACTCCTCCCCCCCCAGTCCGAAGAGAAGGCCACGGAGGGGGAATGGCCGGATCGGAGACAGGTGGCCAAGCGACGTGTTGTTGGTGTACGCCTCGAACTCCGACGATATTTTGATTTTAACAATTTTTATCAAAAATGGTTATCTTAATGCTAAACATGTGTATTGTGTTTAAGGTATAACATGATTCATAAGTGTGTTCATCTAATGCTAAGGTTACATTTTGTTTACTTATTATATAACAATTTAGGGATAATGTTTAGCTTACTGGCTAAGGGGTTATCAACTACGTTGCTTACATAATCAGTTACTATACATAATCCTATAACTATAAATTGAAATGAATAAATGTTATTTCTGTTAAAGAAAGAGTTTTGTGCATTTTTAAAGAAAAAAAAAATTTATTATTTTTTGCTTAAGCTGGTGGTCTGGTGTTTGTAAATTTCTTAACTGTTTTTCTAATTTTTTGTTTGTGTAATTTTTGACCTTTAGTTGTTAGGAAGGTGATGTCTTTGTCTCTACCTACTTTGTGTAGTGAAAATCTCGGAGTTATCTTATTTCTACGGTTTTCTTTTCTAAATACCGTATCATTAGGCTCGACTTGGACTGGTGTTTCTCTGTCCTCGTTTAATTTAGCCAATCTTTTTTTCTGTGGTCGAGTTTAAATGTTCCTGTACTTTTGGGTATATGTCTTTTCTAAATTCGTTTAATTTTTTAAGGTAGTCGTGGTGATTGTCGAATGTTATTGTTTTGTTAAATATGTGAGTTCTTCCGTGAAAGAGTTCGAAAGGGGTATAGGAAGTGCTAGAGTGTATTGCATTGTTATATGTTGCAATTGCTTCTGCGAGTATTTGGTCATGCCCGCATTCTAGGCGTGCTTCTTTTCTTTTGTTCAAGATTATTCTGTATAGTTCGGTCAAGGTGGAATGCAGTCTTTCGACTGAAGCGTTGCCCGTTGATTGTTGGAATGAAGTTGTATGGGCTGTTATTTGGAATTGGGTTAAGAGGTCATTGAATAGACTGCCCGAAAATTCCGCGCCCTGGTCGAAAATTATTTCCTTTGGTGCGCCGTAGTGACTTATAAATTGTAATAGGGCATCTGCGACTTTTATTGAATTCCTATTGTTAAGGGGGTAGGCTTGCGCAAACTTGGTGAATTTGTCTATAATGGTGAGGTTACAAGTATTGTTAATGGAATATATGTCTATATGCACGACCGCCAATGGTTCCTCTGGGGCGGTTGGGGTTTGCATCAGTGGTCTATGGGGGTGTCTATCGTACTTGAGGGTTAGGCAGGTGTCGCAATTTTTTATAATTTTTGTGATAATGTCTTTTAAATGCGGAAAATAAATGTCTCTTTTTAAATGGTTATATGTTTCATCTATCCCCCTATGATTGGTGTTAAAGTGGTACGCACGAATTTTGTTTTCCTGGTCATGGGGATTGGTGATTTCGGTTAGCCATATTTTGCAGCGGGAAATTTTGTATAAGTCGTTTTCAGAGAAATAGTTATTATAGGATTCTTCTATTATTTTGAAAATATCGTCAGGTGCAAATATTGCGAATGTTTTATCCGGCTTCAGGATTGTTTGAAGGGTGTTTGTAACAGAGTCGAAAGTATGCACGGGTTCTGTGATTATGTGTCTTATTTTATGGGCAAATGGTGTTTCTACTTGTCTTGTAGTTGTTGATCCGGTACGGAATATTATTTGGCTATTGAAGTGATTTAGTGGTTGTGAGGCAATTGGTATACTTTGTGGGTCTTCGTTTATGTTCAAGTTTGGCTCAATTCTGCTGAGTGCGTCAGCGACTACGTTTTGCGACCCTTTTTTGTATACGACTTCGTAGTCGTAGGCAGCCAGGATAGTTTTCCATCGAAGTAATTTTGGATTTTGGCCTTTCAGATTTTCTAGCCAGATTAATGGCTTATGGTCCGTGACTATTTTAAATCTACGCCCGAAAAGATATGGTCTGAAATGACCTACAGACCAAATGATAGCTAGCATTTCTTTCTCTATTGTAGAATAGCGGATTTCCGTATCCGATAGTGTCCTGCTAGCGAAGGATATGGGTCTGTCATTAGTGTCGGGGCCTTGTGACAACACAGAGCCTATCGCATAATTGCTTGCGTCTGTGGTCAACGTGAACGGTTTATTAAAATCAGGGTATGTGAGTATGGGATCATTACAAAGAAGATTTTTTGACGTTTCGAATGCTTGTTTAAATTCTTCATCTATTATTATAGATTTTTTTCCTTTTAGCTGTCTCGTTATAGGTTTAGTTATTTTTGCGAAGTCCTTAATAAATTTCCTGTAATACCCTAACAGTCCCAAAAATGATTTGATTTGCCTAGTTGTCTTTGGGCAGGGGAAGTCTTTGATGGTTTGAATCTTAAGTGGGTTTGGTTTGACTCCTTCCTGGGTGACGATGTGTCCCAGGAAGTCGATTTCCTTCCTTAAAAAGTGACACTTGCTCGGTTGGATTTTTAGATTTGCGTTTTGGAGTTTTATGAATACGGATTTGATATCTGTTATATGCTTTTGGAGTGAGGGTGAGAATACTATTATGTCGTCGAGGTAGACGAGACAGACGTTACCGACTAGATCACCTAAGACGTTGTCCATAACGCGTTGGAATGTGGCAGGGGCGTTCTTGAGACCGAAGGGCATCCTCGTGAACTCGTAATGCCCATTTTCGACGGTGAATGCCGTTTTGCTTGCGTCGTGTGGGTTCATTTGAATTTGGTGAAAGCCACTTGCTAAGTCTATTGTTGTGAAATACATGGTCTTTCCTATGCTGTCTAGTATATCTGCAATGTTCGGAATAGGGTATCTATCAGAGATAGTTTTTTCATTTAATTTTCGAAAATCGATTACCAAGCGCCACTTTTTTTCGCCTGTGATGTCACCTTTCTTAGGTACGACCCAGACGGGTGCACTCCAAGGGGAATGGCTGTTTTTAATGATGTTCTGTTCAAGCATTTTTGAAATTTGTTTACGAACTTCGTCTTTATGTACAAATGGGTAACGGTAAGATTTTGTGTGAATCGGTATATTATCTGTTGTTGGTATAGAGTGTTTGACAGCGTTAGAGAACGTTAGTTGATTGTTTTTGTCATGAAAGAGTCTTTTAAATGATTTGCATAGTTTGAGAATATGTTGTTTTTCCTCGCTGTTGAGGTGTTCCGTTTGAATGTTTAGTTGTTGGTCATCCGGTAATTCTGTATTAGTTGCCGCGGACATGCAGTTTAAGTATTGGTGGGTTAGTGGAGAGAACTCTTCTGCTTGTAACGGTTCTTCAAGATAAAGTGTTTGGGTCTGGTCTGAGTTATTACAGACTTCGAAATAGGCGGATCCTGCGATTGCGGTGTATAAGCCGCCTGTTATGACTATTTGATTATCCAACTTCGTGGTTTCATATATAAAGTCTCCCTGCATGAAGTTTACTGGGAGCGGAAGTCGTATTTTGGAATTTTGTGGTAGGGTATGTAATGTATCTACGGGGTTTGCTCTTGTGAGGATTGGGATGGCGGTTTCTGGTGTTTCTAATATGGAGTCGGCAAAGTTTATTTTTGCATTTATGGCGGATAGGAAATCCATACCTAAGAGACCATTGAAGTGGGGGTGGAAATTAAATAGTAAGAATTTGAAATTGGGAATTTTTTCGAATTGTTTGAAATTTATTTCATCTGTATATTCCCGAATTTTGAATGTACTAAGTACAGTGTGGATATTTATATCGGAAGTTAGTTTTTTTATGTGGTCTTTGTTAATAAGTGCTGGGTTTATGAATGAGTAGGTAGATCCAGTGTCTATTAGGAATTTGAGAGGTTTTGGCGCCATGGAGTTTGGTGATAGGAAAACAAATGGCAAGGAAGATCCGTGACTCTTCTTGCTTATGTAACCGACTGGCTTCCCGAGGCTTCTAGTAAAAAATTTGCATCATCGTTGATGTTACATAGGGGAGTACTTGGGTTATGGTTGTTCTTGTCTTGGTGGTTTAGGGTCTGATCTGGTTTGTCGTGGAAGGGGTTCCTGGTCAAAGTTTGTCTATCGTGTCGACCATAACTATCGTTATTGGAATTATGTTGACGTGTGAAGCGTCTATTATTATTGTTGTTAAAATTTTGCTGTCGCTGTGTAAAACGACTATTATTGTCGTTGTTGGTGTTATCATATCGTGGTACATGACGGGCGTCGTTGCCATTATTATAGTTCTGTTGTCCTTTCGCATATGGGAGATTCCTGTATGTTGAGCTGTCGCGTCGTTGGTTTTCTTGGCGTTTATTCAGGTTTCTAGAGAAATTCAATTCGATCTGCCCGTACTCGTACGCTTCCTCGATTGTCTCTGGTCTTTGGTTCCTAATGGCTGATCTAAGTGGGTTCCTTAATCCAACTAGGAATGTATTAAGGCAGAATCTATCATATTGCTCGCGTTTGGTTGTGAGTGAGTGTTCGCTAGGGTCTGTTTCTCTGGCCAGGGACATTAATTCACTTCTTATTTTAGTGGCTGTGTAATATAGTTTTCCCGTACTGAGTCCATCCGGAAGATTATGTAGCTCTCTAACAAGCATTTCTTCCGTTTTTTTGCTGGAGTATAGTCGCTTGAGGTTTGCTTTGATGTCATCCCAACTGAGGAGTACATTGCAGACGCTCAGCGCTTCGTCTGCCCTGCCTTGAATTTTGTCACGGATAGTTCCCAGTAGATACTGTCCGCAAGTTGCTTGGTCCACTGATCCGGTTAACAAAAGTAGTTGTTCTACTCTACCTATGAATCTATCAAGATTGTCAGGTGGGCCTTCATAGGTGGGTAGATGATGAACAAGGGCTAGTAGTTGTGGTAGATTCAGATTTATGTTTGTGGAAGTTGATGAATTGCTAAGGGTGGGACTTAGTGGCCCTGATGCGTTACCGGAGTCCATAGCGTTGGTGGGAATATTACTTTGGGATTGGACTAGCTGGTCTTTCTCTTTTGCTTTTCTTATTTCAGATGGACTGGCCTCGCTCCTTAGACCTAATCTTTTCTTTTTGAACATTTACGTGTATTGATGTATAGTGTACTAAAATATGTGATACTATGTATATGTATCTATGTTTGGGTGCAAGAAAATTGTATGTATTCTTTATAAAGTAAAAGAAAACCTGTAGTGTGTATTCCCTGTGTTTAGTGTAAGGTGTATGTCATTCGTGTAGTGCTGCTGTGTTTCCTTTCCTCTTTGTTGTTGTTTTTTTTTTTTTGTGGATGTTATCGACTTCAACTGTAATGTATAGTATTTATTGAATTTGAATTTTTTTTTTTTTTTTTTTTTTTCTTATTTTCTTATTAATTTTTATATATGTCGGTGACAAAACTAGCGGTAAATAGTCATTGTGCGCTGCAAGCAGAGAACTGTCGTGGTAGCGTAAACACACAGCTGCAGGCAGAATATTGGCGACAACTGACCGAGACTTAGACATAGGTACATGCAAAGAGTGCAAAGCATAATAGCGAAAATCAGAGGAAACGTTACTTGAGTTTTTTTTTTTTATTTGTGCAGGTTTAATTTATTCTTCCATTTTTTTTTTTTTTTTTTTTTTTATATAGTATTCTTGTTTTTATGTATTTGATAATAATAAATTTGCGTTCATGTAAATTGGTAAATGGAAACGATCCCGGTGTCTTAACAGCGATTGTTGTACACATATACGGTCGTTAATCACACAACTTACGTTTATCTTTATAAACCACTGTGTGCGGATTGTCCGGTTGCGTTGTCGGCGATTGATGTACACATTGGCGCATCGGTGGTATTTGAAAGCACGTTGTTATTATTTTATTATTATTTTTTTTTTTTCTTTTTCCTTTTTTTTTCTCTTGCGTAGCGAGTTCTGTTCACAACGAAGTCTAATGTTCGACTGATCTGTCCTCTCAATATTCTTCTTTAGTGCACAATGAAGCACACTCGGCGACAGCGACGCCAGGCTGATCGTCGCGACAGAACGGTTCCTTTCAAACTACGAAACACACTCGGCGACAGCGACGCCAGGCTGTCGTCGCGCGCGCTCACTTCCCTCGCGCGTGCGCCGGGCCGTCGTCGCGTCCTGCGGTTGTTCCATTGCGCCCTCTCGCTGTGTATGGCTGTGCTTAGCTGTGTGCTTTCGATGTCCCGCCCCCGTCTCTCTCCCCGCCCCTGGATCTCGGCCCCGCCGGTCGCCCCCGTAGTGGATGCGATCGACCCGCGGGGGCCGGCGCCTTATCAGCGTTTGATGTACACATATACGGTCATCGCACACAGCAACTTGTTGGTATAATAGTTGTAAATTGTCCCGCACAAGTGATCCCGGTGCCCTATCAGCGCTTGATGTACACATATACGGTCACTTGCGTGGCATTTAGAATTTGATTTTGTTTGTTATATTTGCACATTTTTTTCTTTTTGTCTCGCTCCCTCCTGAAATTCTATTTGCACTTGCACGTTGTTATGTTTTATGTTCTATTGCAATTGTTCTCTCTCGGCCTACAAGGAAATTTTAACGATAAGCGTAGTGGGCATGATTAATCCCTTGTTCGTAGTTCGGCTGCGCCAGTTACAATCGTGTGACCGAGGGGGTAGAGGAGATCTCGTATGCGAGTATCGCTTTACTAAATGCTGGGAGTGAGGGGCCTGCAAACAAAACGACTGTGTTGTTTGGAGTACAAAATAGGACTGCCTTTATTACAATGAAGTCTGTATGAGTATATGTATGAGTGTACAATAATGTGTGTGTTCGTCAGAGTTCTTGCGTTCGCGATTTGTTGTTGTCTATCGGCGCCAGGCTTGCAGTTGCCAGGTCTGTGTTCTCTCCCTGTGGCCGTGGAGAGGGTCATGTTAACTCGCGTGGTCTTCCAGAGCGAATGCGTGGCGTCAATATCTGTGCCAGTGCTGGTCAGCTTAGCGTCAAACCAATCCGATTTGTGTGCTGCAACTGTTCGGTGAAGCACCCCTTGTGCTCTGTTCCAGGCTGTTTTATCCAATGGATGTCGAGACTTCATCCATCTATTGCGCAGGCGTCTCTTTTCAACGATGAGCTAAAGAATCTCGTTGGTTACCGGGATTCTTGACACAACGGGCCTCAGAGCAGTACTGGGAGTAGCGATTCTTGCTGCTTCCTTGGTCTTCATAATAAACAAATCGATGGCGTCTTCAACGTCGCTCTCCGAATGGATCACGGTGTTCAGCGGAAGTGAATGATGCAGGTTCTCTTGAAACAATTCGATGTTGGTGCGTTTGGTTACTAGCTTCTTAGTCCTAGCGTATGTTACCGCAGTAGCATCCAGCGTAATGATGAGAGGAAGATGGTCAGAGCTGAGGTCAGCGACTGATCGTATATCAGCATGGGTGTCCAAGATTCCATTGGTTACGGCAAAGTCGATGTAGCTTGGAGAGCCTCTACTACCATACGGGAACCTAGTAGGACTTCCTGTTGCGAGTGAGTTCAACTTTGAGCTTAGGATCAGATTCGCAAGTGCATGACCTCGTTGATTGCACCTACCCGCACCCCAGAGCCAGTGGGACGCGTTCCAGTCGCCTGCAACGAGGAATTTTGGCCGATGATTGTCCAAAATGATTTTAAACTCCTCTGAGTCCCATGAGAACCTCGGTGGGCAGTATATCGCTCCGAGGTTAATAATGCCACATGTCGTTTCGATAGCTGCTGACGTAAGTTGTACCTTACAGGAGGCAACCGGTACCAGTGGAAATTGGGATAGGTTGGACCTAATCAAAATAGCTGCTCCTCCTTTAGCATTGCCACCGCTCGGGTCATTTGCAGGATAGGCTTCATAGCCAAATAATTTGGGCGCATCCGATCCTTTGCAATGCGTTTCGCTCATTAACAACACATCGATGTTGTTTCGCTGTACGAAGCACTCGACTTCAGACAGCTTAGTGGATACGCCGTCAGCGTTCCACACCAAGATGCGAAGCTGCATCATTTTAAGGTTTGTGGCACGTTAGAGCAGTGAGCAGATTTAGCATTTGCCCCTGTTGCTGTGTCCTTCCTGCTGTTGCTTCAGCATCATCATCATTATGTCCATTTGCTTCTCTTGAAGCAAGCGGAGGGACTGTATACTGCTATTAAGCGTTTGTAGAATGACTTCAATACTGTTGCTTTCAGCTAACAATTGCTGAGAAGCATCACTAGTCCTTCTGAGTCGGCTGCGGCTTCTGTCATAACGCTGCTGCTGATGTTGATGCTGTTGAAGTTGTTTGGGATTGTGGTGAGTGATCCCTTTGGTGACATCTGCATACGATGTACTTCCTCGACTAGTAGCTATGTGCCTGCCTTCTGTGGAAGCCTGTGGTTGCGACCGCACCATGCTCTCGTTTCTGGCGCCAGCACCGGTTTTAGGTCTCGAACGTTGTAGGAACGCCTGATGCTTAGAACAGCCTGAATAATTTGCAGGGTGCTGTTCACCACAATTGTAGCAAGTGCACGGCTCAGATCGTGGTCTGGTACAGCTACTAGCTTGATGCTCCCCTGCACATTTTACACAAATGTGCACTTTGCGGCAATATTTAGCCGTATGACCAAATTGCTGGCATCGATGGCATTGCACAACAGCTGTGCGCTTTCGCAGAGGTTCAATTAGGACCCTCATATGGCATAGCAATTTAACCGCCAGGATCTCCTTGTTGTTAGCTGCTGCCGCGATGTTTACAAAAAACATATTAATTTTCATGTCCTTAGGACAGCCGGGTTCGCTGCGTCTCTGGGGCGTGTGGACATCGAGAACCTTGTGACCGAGTTTGCCTAATTCTTCTGTAATTTGGCCATGCAGGGTACTATAATGCAAGCCTTTAATGCATACTCTGTATGGCCTGTCCTCTTTTAGTTGGTAGCAGTGGAATTCGTAATGCCCATCCTCAAGCCATTTGACCGTGCTACGGTATGTATCGGCATCCGCAGTGTAAAGCCTCGTGTACCCGCCTAGTGAAGCCTTAGCTTCGACTTTGTTTCCATTTACAATTTTGCTTAAGCGCTGCATAAGCAAACTGGCATTCGTGACACCCTCCATCACAATAGGTGGTGGCTTCGGTTGCACTTTAGCGGGCTTAGTTGGGGAAGCTGCACGTTTCGCTAACGCAATTGCAGTTTGATGGCTAGTAATTGGCTGGTCGCTTAGCCCGTCGCTGGTGATCCCCTCCATTCCGCTAGAGGCTTGAGCGAGGACGCCGAAGCGGTTCGAATCACCGTTATAGCATGAACTAGGTGCTGGAGCCCTATTGCCATTATCTATAATCATCTTTTTCCGCTCAATATTAGGAGATGTATTCGGGAAGCTTTTGCGTTTAATCACTTGGAATTTCTGCTGCTCTGTGCCACAAGTGTCTTGCAGAGGTCCGTTTGAGATCGAAGAAACACTTGCCTTAGCTTTCAGCACCGTCATATTGACTGCTTCTGCCAAGTTTGCATCCGAAGTTGAAGACTTACATTTAGCTTGCTTAAGAGCCTTGCCAAGCTTAGTTTTACTAATTTTTGTTGGTGGCATAGCACCCCTTCAGATTGTCAAGCAACAGCTGATTGTTTGTGCTTTTTCCCCGCGTGCCCGACGGGCATCGGAGCCCTAATTTCACTGCAAGTACCAATTAGAGCTTGGCGCTTGCTAACACTATATAGTAACCTTTTAGAGTTACTGTAATTTTAGTAAGCCACAGAAGTGGTCTTGTAATAGCAAAAATTACTTTTTATTAAAAAAGTTTATATGAAATTTTTTCCGTGCAACCGTGTGACACTTGCAAGAGTTGCCAGACTATGTATTATTTATTGTTATTTTTAAAATATGTTAGCAAATTATTATCAATTATTTTTTATTAAATTATTACATTCATTTTTGAAATTATATTCATTGCTTTGTTATTTATTTTATTTTTCAGCAATAACCTCGTAATTCATTTGCCGCAGAAAAACGTGCAGATTGTAATATTTGTATACATGAATGTGCTCACTTCGTCTTCTTCGGCTACTCGAGCAGTCGCTCAGCATTGAGTAGTGCGGAAGCAAGACAAAAGACAAAAGCACTCAAACTCACAAGCTCTCTCTTTTCATTTTGAGACCTTTCAATCTCAATTACTCCATGTTCAAAATGTTGTCGTCTACAACAACTTCATTTTCATATCTATAGATAAGTTGTCTCTGTGGCCAGCTAACTACATGACTGGCTCTAGCCATGTAAATGATCTAGATTGAGTCCATGGTACCCACGAGTGCCATCGCACGCAGTTGTTGTTCGTGGGCATACTTGTAGGTTCGCTTGTTTGAGAGGGATTTCAAAATGTACCGGTCACCATCAAACTTTTCCGTTATTACGAATGGTCCTTTGAAGTTAGGATCCAGCTTTGTTTGGTGCCGTTCTTCATTTTTGAGCAGGACATGGTCACCCACCTTATAGCTTATGATTTTTGCCTTATCTTTGTTGAACCGCTGCCTCTCATACTCTGCATATTTTTTTATATTTTGCAGAGCTTTTGCTCTAGCACATTCTACATCAATTTCATTTTCTTCTATCATGGGCATCATGGGCATCATTCCCATTGGTCTTGTCTTCATTCCTATCTCTAATGGACTAAGCTTCGTGACTTGATTGACCGTGCAATTTATGGCCAACTGCACCTCTTTTAAGGCTTCCTGCCAAGATCACTCACTCGTCTCAACTGCTGTCAACATTGTCTTCATGGTACTCATGACGTGTTCCACTTGCCCGTTCGCGCGTCTTGCACCAGTTGCTATCAGGTGTAGGTTGATTTTTTGTGCAGCGCAGCTACGCCCCTGGTCGGCAATGACACGACTAGGTACGCCAAACGTGCATATGGTGGACTTCAATGCTTCTATACAGCTATTAGCGTCGAGGCTAAGAGCGTGGTGTAAATGCACATATTTGGTGAAGGCGTCTATTTGCATATACGGACTTCTGCTACTTAACTTGAATTAGTGGATTGGCGATTGGCAGTGGGTTGCGCGAGAGAAAATCTACATGTGCCATACTATTCCCCTTTTTATATTCTATCTCAAACTTGAAGGACTGTAGATACGCCCACCAACGATGGACTCTCGGTGTTAAGTCTTTTTTTTGACGAGTAGCTTTCAGTGAATTACAGCCCGTGTATACAACAAAGGGACGACCCTGCAGATAGTGGCGAAAGTGTTTAACTGCATTATACACCGCCAGCGTCTCCATCTCGTATGAGTGGTACCTTGTCTCTGCTCCCGTTGTAAACTGCAGAAATATTCTATTACTCTTGGCTTACTATTTACCTTGTGCATTAATATGGCGCCATAGCCATCCGCACTAGCGTCAGTGTGGAGTTCAACCGGAAACGGCGGGTCATAAATGATGAGAATCGAATTGCTAGTCAATGCAGCTATTATTGCTTGCCGTACGTGCTCGTGCTTCTCACACCACTCAAACTTGCTGTTGACGGTTAACGGTTTCATTAACTCGGCAAATCGTGGAACAAATTGTCGAAAGTAGGAAGTCAAGTCAATAAATTGTCTCAATTGTGTTACTGTCTGTGGGGGTGGCAGTGCCGATAATGCCTGAATTTTCGGCGGGTTTGGTCTTATGTCACCATTTTCAATTTTGTATCCTAAATATTCAACACTAGGTTGTAAGAAGGAACACTTTTCCATGTTGTATGAGAAACCTGCGCTGGACAGTCTATTCAATACGTCCTTGAGTCTGCTGAAGGCTTTCTCTTTCGTGCTAGCCACAATTAGGACATCGTGAATGTAGACGATCGCATACGAGTATGCCACGTCTCCCAAGGCTCGCATTATTGCTCGCTGAAATACAGACGACGCATTCTTCAAGCCAAAGGGCATGGCTAAGAATTCGTACTGGCCTTCAGGGGTAACAAATGCTGTGCGTTTTATCGAGTCGGGATGAATGGGTATTTGGTAGAAACCACTCGCCATGTCAACCCTCATGAAGTACTTGCTACCACGCAGTCTATCAATTTGGTCTGATATTAGAGGCAAGAAATATTTGTCCGAGATCGTATTGGCATTCAATTCGCGATAATCAATGCACAAGCGATTACTGCCGTCCTTTTTCTTCACTAGCAACATTGGTCTCGCAAAGGGGGAACAGCTTGGACGTATAACTTTGAATGCCAGGAGCTCTTCTATGTTACCCCTCACTAGTACTTTTTCTTCTATGCTCAGCCCATAAGGACGTCTCAATACTCCTCACCTTGTTGGTACAAGATTCCCTTGGGATCTACGACGTTGCACACATCTACTCGCTTTTCAATGCTGTCGTGCATGTCGTTGCAATATAGCCTCGCTGGTCGCACTTGCAGCAGGTTACGGCTGTCATGTCCCTCTTCGGTGCGACGCAGCTGCGTGTTGAATTCGGTTTGAGATTGTATGTGTTCTCTGGTCTTCCGCTCCGGCATTCTTTCACCATATGGCCCGGTTTGCCGCAAGAGTGACACTTCGCTTGCCACGACATCCTCTGCTTCTTCCGCTCTGGGGCACTCATGTGGTCTGGTAATTCAAACGAATAGGCGCGCAGCTGTTGCTCCAGTTCGTTACGGGTTTTAACGTCCGTAGTAAACGCTAGTCGCCGCAGCCGCTTATCCGTTGAAGCAGTGTGCACAAGCACGACCGACACCGCGATCTCTTCCTTGCTAATGTTTTTCCATTTCGATTGCAGTACCGTCACTTGTCTGTTGGCGTACTCAGACACACACTCGCCTGGCCTCGGTTTGCTGTTCTGCATATCCAGCAATACGGCGGGTGATGTCTCTACGCCTTCGTACTGCTGAATAAATAGTGATCGGAAGTCCGACCATTTCATCCCGGCGTAGCAGATTTCGGACAGCCATTAGGATGCTCTTCCTTCCAACGAATTGCTCAGTGCCATGACAAGAGCGCTGCCTTTCAACATGTTTTCCTCCATGATTATGTCCACGGTTTTGCACCAGGTAGCTGCATTAGGGCAAAACTTTGGTAGCGTCACCTTCATGGTGGGTTGAATCGCCATCTTGGTGGCCGGCATAGATTTGAGCAGGTCCCGGAAAGTTTTACTTTGCGCTTCGAGTAGCGCACACCACTGCTCGTTCGACAGTTTGAGCTGTGAGTTAGATCCCACTTCTGATATCGAAGAATTAGACGATAGGCGCACAGTATCTCTCCATGTTATATTTTTTTAATGACTTTACAATTTTTCTTAAAGAGCACAGCAAGTTGCTAGATTACCTCTTCGGCGAACGTCTACTTTTTTAATGACCGTGCATTATTCTCTTTTCTTCTTTTCATTGCACCTTGCCATACCTCTTGCATGTTCCTTTTATGCCTACGCCGCCTAAGAACATCTGGCACCATGCTCACTTGAGCGTTGCCCAAGCGATGCTCTCTTATTCTTACGTTATTAGTATTGACATTTACATTTGAACTTAGCTAACATATGGTTTGATCTGCGACATATACATACGTATATCTAAAAATATGAACAATTTTAAATGCATAGTACCGAAATGCATTGGCGGCGAACGCCTTTTTCGAGTGCCGAAGAGCACCGCTTCGGAGTGGTGCTAAAATATAAAAATTAATATTGACACCATTAATTCACGATCCAGGCTGTGCGACCGCCATTTTGAGCCCAACATTATATTGTTAAAAAAATTAAAGGCGGGCGCAATGCCCGTCTTAAATCTTGGTAAGGCTTGTTTTTTTAATTTAAATTAGAACTTGTACATATGTATCAATTTATATATGTGTTCATGTATGTTTATGTACATATGTCTCAATTTGTTTGTTTGTTTATTCAGTCATTGGGTGTGTTAGCCTTTGATTATGTGTTGTTGTCTTTGGAAGTGATCGTAATTGAAAACATGTAAGTTAATGTATTAACGTCCATCCCAAAATTATTAGAAGCCAATTATTAATTATTTATTAATTGATATAGGTCACAACGAGGAAGTATCACACTCTATGAGCTACACTGAGACCATACAGGTTTGCTGCGTTGAGGGCTGTTCCTTAACCAACCCGCTCTTCAACTTACATCGGTTCCCATTCGAAGCTGTCCAAAATGCAGCCTAGAAAAATGGAGTTCAAATTAAAAAGGATATATTAAATAAGAAACTCTTATTTGTAACAAGCATTTCTCTGGCAGTGACATTTTGAACAAGAAAATAAAGAAACGTGCAAGGCCTATTAATAATACTAGCTTGTCAATACCAGTGCCACTCTTTGATCAGCGCCCTACTGATTCAAAAGCACTTATTATAAATCAACAGTGGCTTCCAAATAATTACTTCGATGTAAAGGAAGGCACCAATGACATTGATTTGATATGCCCAAACTGCAAAAAATTTTGCAGAAATGAGAAATATTGGCGCAATGCAATACATTGACGAATGAAAAAATAACTGTAATCAAAGAAAATATTGCAGTTAAAAAAGAATTTGTTGCCCAGCAACAAATAATAGCTGAGTTGCGGGAAAAATTATCAAAGAGCGTTAATAGAGCCGAATGCATATATGTGCCAGAGGATAGGAATGAAAAAACTAAAACACTTATAAACATTCTAACAAAATCCAATCAAAAACTTTACTAGCCTATAGAAAAGAATCTGATAATGAAAATAAATTACAGATCAGTTGCTACAAATTTATGCGAGACAGCATGCTTCTTCCGCTGCCGCATAGCAGGACAGTTTTGAATTAGAATCCAATAAGAAGAGTTGGATCTGGTATTGAAAGTTTGGTGCTGTCCATTATTTCGAGGCACGCAAATGAAATGAAAGAGTCTGTAAAGAATTGCATGCTGGTGTTTGATGAGATGCATGGAAGAAAAGAGCTGGTGTATAATTTACAACCGACAGAATTGATGGCTTCATCGACTTAGGGAATAATAAGAGAGAGTCGTCGATAGCTGACAGCTTTCTTTTCTTCCAATTGAAGGGGCTCGTTGAGCCCTGGAAGTACATTATATCGTACCACTGCATCAATAATCAAATTAAACCAACAGAAGTAAAAGCCATACTTCTAAATGTGCTAGATGCCATCCGAAATATTGGACTGCGAGTGCGGTCTACTGCATGCGACCAGTCAGGCATGAATAGAAGTGTATTCAAGTCTCTTGCGCCTAGTGGCGATATGAAGTACATAGATACAGAAGGAAATACCATCTACCTTATGTATGATTATGTACATCTATTTAAAAGCTTAAGAAATTCATTACTGGTCAATGATTTTGAAATGCCGACTGAGATGATAAGTTGGAATGTTCTTACAGAATTGAACGCAATAAACAAAAAAAGTGCAACCACTCGCATGGCACCAAAAGTGACGGATGCGCATATCAGCCCAAAGTGCTTCGAGGAAATGCGTGTCAAGCTGTTTGCGCAGGTATTCTCCCGCAGTGTGACCAGCGCGGTCGAAGTTTCTAAGTTCTTGATACCTTTAAAACTTTTGCTGAAGGAGGCAGCGAGGCAAAGTCTGCGCATAAATTGGAAGAAGTGTCATTTCCTGCAAGAAAGGATAAATTTTCTTGGAGACAGAATAGACGACGGTAAAATTTGACCAGGCGCAGAAAAAGTTGCAGACGCGAAGCAATTCGGTATACCAAGGCAGTTCAGTCATTCTTGGGCCTGATCGGATTTTTCAGAAAATTCATTAAAAATTATGCGCACATAGCTCTCCCGTTAACGGAGCTGTTAAAAAAGGACGTCGTTTTCAAGATTGAGGTACCCGAGAAAAACGCTGTCAGCCAATTAAAGCATGCGTTAACAAATGAGTCAGTTTTGAGACTCTACTGCAGAGAAGTACTAACGGAACTGCATACGGACGCTTCCAAAGATGGATTCGGGGCAACATTGCTGCAGGTTTTCGAGGGAAATCTGCACCCGGTATTCTATTGGAGGAAGAAGACGTCACCGAGTGAATCAGCGAGACATAGCTACATTTTGGAGGTAAAGGCAGCATACCTCGCCGTGAGAAAATTTCGGAATTACTTCCTAGGTGTACACTTCAAGTTGTGTGCAGATAATGCGGCGTTCTCACACACAATCAAAAAAAAGGATATTCCTCGCGAGGTTGCGGAGTGGATTTTATATATGGAGGACTTCGACTTCAAGGCAGAACACAAGGCTGGTGTTAAAGTGAAACATGTTGACTTCCTAAGCCGCCACACCTGCGACGTTTTGCATGTGTCATCAGAAGTCTCAGTACGCTTAAAAGCGGCGCAGATCAGGGATCCGTACGTGCAGGCTATAAAGGAAATACTTAAGACTCATCCATACAATGACTTCCTGCTGAAAGGAGACATACTATACAAAAGCGTTGAAGGTAACGACATCCTGGTAGTACCAAAGAGTATGGAGAAAGACAATATAAGAGGAGCCCACGAGGTCGGTCACTTTGCAGTCCAAAAAACAATGCACACGCTTAAACAGCAGTTTTGTATATGTACCTCACCTGGAGTGGTTCAAGAAATCAATGCATGTGTTCCATGAATAATAACTAACAGAAAAACGGGAGCGCAGGAAGGGTATCTCAACTGTATCGAGAAAGGGGACAGGCCTTTGCAGTCGATACATGTGGATCACCTAGGACCGATGGACGCAACAGCGAAACAATACAAATTCGTGTTCGCAATGGTCGATGGGTTCTCAAAGTTCGTGTGGCTGTTCGCAACGAAGAAAACTAAAGCAGAAGAAACCATATAAAAGATTTGCGAATGGACAAATGTATTCGGCAACCCTACGAGACTAATCTCGGATAGAGGCACAGCGTTCACCTCGAATGCATTAAAGGAGTTTACCTACTCAAATCGAATAGAACACGTGCTAATCACGACGGCCTGGCGAGGGTTAATGGACAAGTGGAACGGGTTAATGGACAAGTGGAACAGGTGAATCGGACGATATTTTCCGTCAGACAAGGAGCCGGCGAAATGGTACAAGTTTGTGCCACCGGTGCAGAGGGCGGTTAACTCAAGCGTCCATTCGTCGACAGCGAGGACACCATTCGAACTTATGTTTGGCGTGAAAATGCAGAATGAGATGGACGACAAGCTGCTGGCAATTTTAGAGGAAGAGATGACAGAGTGTTTCGATGGAGAAAGGGAACGACTTCGTCAAGAGGCCAGGAAAAACATAGAAAAGGCGCAGGAAAATTACAAGCGGCAATGCGACAAGAAACGCAAGGCGGAACTCGGCTATAGAGAAGGCGATTTGGTAGCTGTAAAACGGACGCAGTTTGTAGCAGGAAAAAAACTTGTAAGCAATTTCCTGGGCCCGTATGAAATTGAATTGAAATAGTGTTGCTAATATTAGCTATGTAAATATTCAATTTCTCTGTTTCTATATTGACGCCAAAGCCAAGATGCAATACTTCTTGACCAATCATAACGACATGCTTCAAGTAATTGTCCAATACGACATGAAACAAAATTTCTAGATTAAATTGTGATATTTGAATTGTGGACAAAATTTGCAAATGGCTCGTTACAAGGTTATCGCCAATTCCTCTTAATATTACTAAATTATTAATTCTTTTTTCAGTAATTTTGTTCGCTAATTTTTCTTTTATCAACTAACACTCGGCACCCGAGTCAAAAAAAAAATGGAAAGGGGTTACCCATTTGATAAAATATCCCACTAGGCTCGATTATTTTACATATGTCCACCCGTTTCTCCTTATACTTGACGCTTCTATTGGCTCGGATTTTGGGACATACAGAAGCAATATGTCCAACTTTATTACATTGGAAACATCTTATTTTTAAACGATTTTTCAATCCGGATGCGTTGCTTTCACTGTTATTTTCTTCCTTGATGGCCGACAAGCTCTCCATACGCACGCGTCTTTGGGCGTATTTGTGTCCTAGTTTTCCACAAAAATTGCATTTAATTTGAGACTTTGCATACGTTGCTTTTTGCCCGACTTTGGCAAATATGCATCCCCGTCATTCTTGCGTTTCTTAAAGGGGAAAGCCTGCAGTTGCCGCTGTAGTTCATTTCGCGTGGTCACGTTAGTGGTGAAAATCCAACGCATCATGTTATTATCAACTTAGGATATGTGAGCTAGCGCTACTGAAACCGCAAACTCTTCCCAGTACTTAGCTTTCCACTTGGCCAGCAACGTGGTTACTATGCGGCTGCCATACTCAGCAAAGCTCTTTTCAGGTTTGGGACGTTTGTTTAAAATGTTCAATAACACCGCCGCCGTTGTCTCTAAACCCACAAATCTTTGAATTGGGTCCATGTGATGCTAGCAAAGCATACTTGGGACAGCCATTGCGAGCTACTGCCTTCCAATGCTCTTACAAGTGCACTGCCTTCAAGTTCTTTGTCGGCGAAGCCTAAATCTACCGTGTTAAACCATGCTGTTGCTTCAATTCCAGCGTCATTGGGATTGAACGGAGGTATGATCTTGGTGCCTGCATGGATGGCATTATCTCCATGAGGTTTTGTTTTGCTCTTCTAATGCTGCCATATATTGAATAGCGCTGCGATCTTGAGGCGAAGCCGATCCTGTTTCTGGTGTCGGATTAGAATTCATGATATTATTTTGGTTAACACTTTTGGTATTTAAGCACGAAGTACAGCGAGCTTTGATCGTTGTCGCGTCACAATCAAGATTGAGTCCTCACTCAGCGCAGAGCCCTCTTTTATATCACAACTTCTGCTTTTTACTAGAAGTAGCAAATTCCTTGGTACTGTCTTTTTTCCACGTATTGCGACCAAAAATCAGACCTCAATAGTAACGGATCTATTCTTGTTACTATGCTTTGCACTCTTTCTAATGCCTCGCGCAGGCAAGCACAAGCCAAAGTACCGTATTGTGTCTCGTCCATGTGACGCCAGTACTTCGATTGAAGCCGCGCGCTGACAAATATACAGTTTGTCAAGCAATTGTTTTCAAAATGACAAAACGCATGAAATTTTGTGTTTAATGGCTTATTCCGCCCATGTTTATTAACCAAATAAAAAAATTTTTTTTTATATGTGTTTATATAACTATTACTAATTAATAACAAAAAAAAAAATTTCATGAAAGTCTTTGGAAATATTAAAATTATACATAAAAGTACAATGCTAACATATTCGAACTGTCAAACAATTCTTTTCAAAATGTGTACACATGCCAAATGAGGGTTGTTAGAGGATTAACGGGACTTAATTACTTGGAATTTCCTAAGCTGCGCCTTTGTTTACTGTGCTGTACTTTGATTTCATTCGAAAAAAAAAATTCCACTTGTTCACATCTGTTTTAAATACACAGTTTTAAATCACTTTCAATATGCCAGGAAAACGAGTCGAAGATAACTTAGTTCAATTGGTTTATTTTAACCATACCAAGGGTAAGACTGCCAAAGCAATATCCGAAATGCTAAATATTCATTTGCGGACAGTCTATAATATTTTAAAACGGGCTAATAAGGAAAATCGGCTAGAACTAAGCTATTCTGGGGGAAGATCGGCTTTATTAAGTAGAAGAGATGTGTCAATAATATTAAATATTGTGTTTGAAAGCCCACAAATAAGCCTTAGACAATTAGCAGAGAATGTAAAATCCGAGTGTAATAAACAGGTGTCTCATGAGACAATTCGACAAGTGCTTCAGAAGCACAAATACTCGTCCAGAATAGCTCGGCAAAAGCCATTATTATCAGATACCAATATTAATAAGAGGCTGCAATTTTCAAATGAGCACATAAGAAAGCGAATGGAGTATTGGGACGACGTTATTTTTTGTGATGAGACCAAGATAATGCTACATTATCACGATGGTCCATCGAAAGTTTGGCGAAAGCCAAAAACTGCCCTCCAAAGCAAAAATATAATCCCAACTGTAAAGTTTGGAAAATGATCAGTAATGGAAAATTAATGTATTTCGTCCAAGGGCGTTGGTCAGCTGCGAATTTTCACTGATATTATGACCATTTTTTTTAGATATTCTTCGCACGGAATTATCCAAAAGTGCTCAAACTTTTGGATTCATTGATCCCCAAAATCCGGAAAAGCTGCGGTACAAATTGTACCAAGAGAATGATCCGAAACATAAATCCTGTAGGACATGGCTGCTTTACAACTGCAGTAAGGTTTTGGATGCTCCCCCGCAAAGCTCTGACTTAAACCCTATTGAAAATTTATGGGCGTACTTAAAGAAAAGGGTTGCAAAACGAGGTCCAACGAGTAAAACATTCTTAATAAGAATTATCTTTGAAAAGTGGGAGAAAATTCCACAAAAATATGATCTAAAAAAGTTAATTGGATCAATGAACAAACGTCTGCAGTCGGTCATTGATGCCAAAGGTAGACACACTAAACATTAGTGCATTTGTATTGTTTATTGCTACTTTTAGATTAAGATTTGCGCATGTGTATACATTTTGAAAAGAATTGTTTGACATTTCAAATATGTTAGCATTGTACTTTTATGGATAATTTTAATATTTCCAAAGTATGTATGTATGTATGTATAAAAAAAACAAAAACATATACAAATATATGTACACATACAATATCAGTAAAAGAAAATAAATGAGCTGTTCATATTGAAGCAATGCGTGAAGCACACACAAAAAAAAAAAACGGGATCGTTCGCTTCAGTGCGAACAGTCGTTGCCAAGCAACGCATATTTTGCCTATGAACGTTTGTATGTATACGATAGGTACTTACACGCAAAACAACAATGGTACCCAACCTGATCAAACGTTCCGTGGAACATGTTTGCGACAATTGCAGCTAATGCTGTGTTTCAGTGCGACTGACAGACTAGGGGCATCTCGAGGTTATGCATTACGATAGTTTTTATGATTTCCCCAGGAATTCCGTCAAGTAGCCAAGGGCATTGCTAACTTTGATCTTTTTCGCGTCCGATAATACTTCCTCTGAAGTGTGACCTCGACGGTTCTTGAAACTATGGTTCCCATAGTTTTTGCCTCCATTGGTGCTCCCAATCCCCCAGGTTTCTGCTTTTCGCTGACCAGCTTGTATGCTATGCATACGAACCGATCGCTGAACCGATAACTGTCAAATGGTTCAAAGGTTCAGGAACCAACGAGGCTTCGTGGCCAACATAATCGGAAGCTCGATCTATTTTAAGTTTTAGCACGCATCAGCAACGCATCATTTAAATTATAACTATTTGGGTAAAGTATATATTAAATAATAAAATAGGGCTTATAAAGTATCCAAGGTGGTGACCCCGAAGTGATTTGTTTTATCAGGCAAATTGCTAACTACATTTAGACTGTAACGGCGAACGCATTCAAACGACTGTACGCTACGTTACATTTCACGCAGAACAAATCAAAAATTAAATTAAAAAAATAAAATGACATCCTCCGATGATTTGAGCCAACAATTACGAGAGTTGCAACAACAAATGGAAACACTGCGCATCACAACTATATCGATGGAGAACAAACCACCTGTCGCTGCACCACGTACCTTGATACACTTGCCAAGGTTCACGAAAGAGAGCCCACAATTATGGTTTGCGCAAGTGGAGCATGCCTTTAGTTATCACTATGTGACCGACGACACGGACAAATTTCAACTAGTGATATGGCACCTGGTTGCGTCCGTGGAAGAAATAATTTTAGAGCCACCGGCAACAAATAAATTTAAGACGCTAAAAGAACAAATAATAAATAAATATGCTGAGTCTCCTGACTCTAGATTACGGCGACTCCTACAAGGCTGCAAACCATTTTGGAAATTATGGAAAACGTGAAACGGCTGGCACCAAACACAGATAGCGATTTTCTCTTGCGAGAATTGTTTTTGGACGAAATACCACAGTCAATTCGACCGATCCTGGCAGCATAGTGTGCTACCGATTTAAGCGAGCTCGCCAAGGTTGCCGACAAAATGGTAGGAGCGATGGACAGCAGTGAAGCATATGTAGTGGAACCTCCAGTGGCTAATGTGGCGGCAGTTAGCCACGAGGTCAATACAGGCAAAGCAAAACAGTCACTAATAGATCTAGCTACAGCTGTTAAATCCCTAACAAAAAATGTTGAAAGACTGCAGAACGACATTACGGTACTACGCAGTCAGAGTAATTCATTTCGGCGAAGCCCAATACGCCAGCGTTAAAATTCACCACGTAGCCGACAAGACCAGGACATTTGGTATTACCACAAAGCGTTTGGAAGTGCGCTAAGCGCTAAGAAGTGTCGAACACCTTGCTCTTATAAAAATAATTTAAACTAAACTAAAAACTGTCACCAGTAGCGCTTGACGGTGGCAGCGATGTTGTAATAAACAAAGCTCGTTTCTCGATTATCTCAACAATCACGAAAGTCATTCTACGAAATAAAGTTAGCGGATAATATGCGAAGTCGTGCAGCAGAAAACCTTCATGAAGATAGGAAGCCTTTGTGGAATTCCTCCTTACTGGATGGTACTGTTATCGTTCATCGGAAAACGGGGAATGCTTTGACTGTTCCACACTCTTTAGCAGTTGATACACACAACAGCGCACCACCCACAATACAACGGCCTCATCAAACGCACAGATCTTTCCAATCAGCTTTGATGTGCAATGCAGGCGTTCCGTGGACAAAACTTTTGCCTACCGTATTGCTCGGCCTTCGCACTTGTTTTAAGGAAGATCTCCAAGCATCGACTGCCGAAACGCTCTTTGGACAACCAAGTCAAGTATGTCCACTTACACGGAATTGGAAATGACTGGGTATAATGTGCCCACGTCACACTGATAAGTCCGGCAGGAGACCTGCCAATTGCCAGTCTACATCCCGTCCAAGCACAATGTAAATTAAATCGGCTTTGACACATTTTTTGACAGCCTTGGCAGCAGGTTTATAGCTGAAGGCGATTTTAATGCAAAGCACTCTTGGTGGGGTTCTAGGGTCATAAACTCCAAGGGACAGACAATGCTAAGAAGCATCGTTTTTTATTTTTTAAAATTAATAAATAATTAAAATAAAAATTTTATTTACAATTTATAATTCAATAACTTAATAATTTTAAGAAAAATCAACATTTTAAAATTTTAATTTTTTTGGTGGCGGTTGAATGCACGGTGCCCAAATATTGAACCCTATTGTTTTTATTTTCATTGAAGTGCCACCTGCACTTAAATCTTAGTGATATTAATAACAAATTTTTTAAAATGATTACTCTATGTGTGTAACATTGATGCTCTACATCAAACCATTGAGGATATTTTTCTAATGTGTTTTGTATAGCTTCTTTCATCAATGACTTACACACATGTATTTTATGAGTAGTTAATTCAAACTGCTTTGCGAATGTAATGTAAAAAATATTCGCTATTTCATAAAACTCTTCTGAGGGATTGGTTAATAATAAAATGTCTTGTGAAATATTTTTGATAAATATCAATCCTTCAGAGCTATGTATTTTAAATTGCCTTAGATTCTTTAATATTTTGTCGCAGTGGTGGCAAGCAATAGACTTATGTTTTAAAATATATCCACCAAAATATCGGCGTGACGCTTCTTCACCGATCATTGGGCTTGGTTCATCTATATCTTCCTCAATAGATAAATTCGAGCCACTTTCCTCTGGCAGCCAACTTAGCAGTACATCGTCATCTGTATTTTCGCAGTTAGCTCCAAGCAAATGGCCAATGGATTCCAATCGCTGCGAAATTACGTGTGCAACTATATATTGAATCTCACGTACTGACGAATTTGAATTGTTTCCCTGCTTCGATCTGATCAAACTAAAGAAATTCTCTATTAAATCGAGTCAGGTTAACATATTCTATTTCTTCATTTTCAACTAATTGGCTGCACAGACGTGTTATATTTTGATGACAAAAATTGTTGCCCATTATTTTAATATTTTGAATGTAACTAATATGTTCAACTAATTGTACGTGAACAGTATTGGTTTTACTGTACGTTCTTTTAAAACCTGTACATGATCTGCAATTTAGCAGATCAAATAAATTGTTCAATTTTAACACAAACTCTGCTGTTGCCAACGCATGTGCCATTGAGGATTTGCTAAACAATTTGTTGTTGTAGCAAAACTCAATGGCATTGGCAACTGATCTAGAGAATACTTGTGTGGCATATTTAACCGACATCTTTTCAAAGATATTTTGGTAAATATATCGGTCCGATAATTTGGGCACCAATCGTGTTGTCCTGCTGCGCTTATTTATTTCTAGCAGCTCTTTGAGAACATTCCACGATGCAACTCCCTTTGGCGGTAATATGTTGTTTTTTAAGCTTTTAAAAATATGGACTAATCATACATCAAATAGATTTGATGCCCATCATAACTTGCAATGTTTTTTGTGTTGCCGAGGAAGTTGAAAACGCCAGCTTGGTCGCACACAATAGCGCGTGGTTTTAAACCAACCAACCCACAGCAGAAATATTTTCTACTGTAGTTTTTGGGATCGAATTCCACTGGCAGTAGGTAGAAAATTGTAAACGAACCCTTGATTTACCCATTCTTCTTGAAAGAAGACAAAATATAAGTTAAGCAGCAAGCTGGCTAAGTTAAAAGAAGACAAAATATCAACGAAATTGACTTTGCGCCGACGGGCAACGATTGTCTTTATTTTCGTTTCTTTGTTCCAATTCGCACCGAGCTTACGCGGCTCCTGGTTATTTTGCGAATTTTCTTTAATTCATCTCTAGTTGTATCAATGCTTTTTGGTCTCCACTGCCAAGGTTTTGGTCACACACAAAGATGTTGCCAACTTGAACATGGATGCGTCAAATGCGGAGGCAAGCATGATTCTGCCGCATGTACAAAAATTAAGAAGGAGCCAGCTTTCTGCCTTCACTACGAGGGAGATCACCCTGCGTCCTACCACGGATGCTCGGCTTTTAAAAAAGCTAAAGTGCAAATGTCATCAAAAGCGCATATAATCCGCCTACGCCTCTTAGTGTTCCCGTTATGAAAAACATCTCCTTTACTGATATGGCAAGAGGACTAAATTGCCCAAAAATAGCCACGGCCACTGGTCCATCACAGAAAAACATCATAGAAGCCATGATCGGTCGCATTGAGTCCATAATGAAGAGAATAATGGAGAAAATATTTCGCCATATGGCCCATGATGATGAGCACCATAATTTCCAAGGCCTGCAAATAACTCTCTATATAGCCATCTGGAACGCGAATGGTTTGTGCAAGAGCAGACCAGGGGTTGAGCTTTTTCTTAAAATTTACAACATTGACATCTTACTTATTGCTGAAACGCTTTTGATCGATAAAATATTGTTGGGCTTTTTCGATAATCATATTATCACACGAAATGGGACTTATTTGTTTTTTAAAAAAATTTCATGTTTGATATTAGCGGGGGCCTTTGAGAAATATGAAACAGTTTGTCAAGAAACTGTTTACTAACTGAAAAAAAAAATATGATTTTTGTACTTTCGATGCGAAAAACGTAACTTTTAATCAACATAATTAAATTTTCTGTGTCCCAAAAAAAACAATATATAATGTCATTAACCGCGCTGAAAATGAAGGGAGGCTCGAACACAAAAGTGGAGGTGGCCGCAAAAAAAAAATTGATAAGAGAACGGACCGCTTTATCAAGCGAATAATTTCCCAAAATCCCCAAATTTCTGTCAGAGCAGTTGCCAAGGAGGTCGAAACTGTTGCTTTCAACAGTCAACGTAGAAAAGCGCTATACATTCGCTTTAACTATGATAAATCGGCCAGATGAATATGAGTCAAGGAGTCGGCGAAATTGCTTTCATTGAAAACATAATGAATGCCCAACAATATCTCCAAATTTTAAAATCAATATTGCAACCAAGTCTTCAAAAATAAATAAAGCATACTTACAGAAACTGAATTAAAGTATTCGACCATCGAGAAAGAAATGTTAGCCATTATATGCACTACTAAATATTTCCGTCCGTATCTTTATGGTCAAAATATTAAAATTAACACCGTTCACAGACCTCTAGCATGGCTAATGAATTTTAAAGAACCTAATTCTAATTTGGTTCGGTGGAAACTACAACTTTTACAACATGATTATGAAATCTCATATAAATAAGGTTCTGAAAAGGTAGTAGCAGATTCACTTAGTCGCATTTCAGCGGAAGTATATTTCTATAACAAATAACAGTAATGCAAGGACATAGATAATTTAGACCGTAAATAGGCCAATTAGTGAATATAATATGCAGATTATATTTAAAATTCATACAGATTCTCAAATAATAACCTTAACTCCTTTCGAAAATAAAACAAGGAGAGTAGTCAGAGATAGTTAATTTAATAATAAAATTGATGACATATTCAATATCATCCAAGATGTATTAAAAGGTTACTTCTTACTATCAAATCTTTAAAATATTATAAAAGTTACTACAATACTGAAAGACGTTGTAATTATAGAAAAATTAAATACGGAAATACAAAATTATCATATAAACAACAACCATAGAGGCATAGAGGAAACGGTAATACTACACATCGATTTACACAGCATCTATGGCAATATAATTTTAGCAGTTATAGACAAATTTTCAAAATTTTCAGCTGGATATACCATTCCAGTAGGAGATAGTTTAAATATAGTGAAAGTCATGAGAAACTTCTTTGTTCTTTTCAGTGCTCCAAATGAAACTTGATCAAGGCGCTGTATTTGCAGGAAAAAATATTTAAATACTCTTGCCAACAATATAATATTCTAATACATTTCACGTCTTTTCAACAATCATTTACCAGTTGAGACGTTCCACCTTGATCATAATGATATTTCTACCGAAGCGTTTACCACGTACAATAACGGCATCCATTCTAGCATAGCAGAAAATAGAATGAATAGCATATAAATATACCCCATATGAGATTTTTTACGGTAGACCACATTTATTTAATAAAGATATAACAAAACTTAATAATTTTCAGAATGTAATATACCCCAAAATTAAAGACAAAGTTAATAAAAAAATTAAAACTAAAACCAATAAGTTGAATAAGAACAGGCAAAATCCAGAAAGGCTCGAAAATAATGATGTAATTGTTCGGTTACGTACTATTGAAGAGCATTCAAACCAAGCGATGATCATTGAACACCCTGTTCATGAAGTACTCCAAAGAGCAAATATTCCATATTTTAGTACATGTACTCACGCGCTCATTTTCGGTGTGAGTACATATAGTATATAAGGCTCATTTTAGTATATCTCGCTCTTGTCGTGTCGAACTTTGAACCCAACTGTCGTGTCGAACCTCTCATAAATATTACAATAAAATACATATATAAGCAAATTCTTTGCATCGGCATTTTGTAAATTAAATAGTTACCAAAAAAGCTTGGTGACTCAACATTGGTGACCCCGACGTGATTACAATTACCATCTTGTAATTGTTCACAAAGAAAAAATTACTTTATTAACTATTCGCAACTCGTCGTCTTCGTCGCTGGAAGTTATCGGTGCATCCGCCTTGCACCTTATTCCGCGGCGAATCTTGTGCGCTGAATTCTGCGGTCGCTCTCTTTCAATTGTAAGAGAAAGATAAGAGATTGACGCATCGCGCGTTATCGCTCATTGCTTGTTCCCCCCCAACATCGACGGTTGTCTGAGCATCATTCGTTGACAGTCGAGTGCATTTTGCGTAAAGGAAAAAAGAATCACTCAAGCAATAAACAGATGGCTACAGAAGGTGAAATACAAGGAAGGCTGGAGTATTGCCGACACAAGGCCAAGGCATTACTAGTAAAGGCTCGCGATATGGAACAAACATTCACTCCTCAGCGCATTGCCTCCATGTCCGATGTTGAGCTGGACCTGCGTTTGCAAATTTTGGATAAAATGCAGCAATCGTTTGATGCCGTCCATGAAGACATTGAAGGGTGCAGCTTCAATGAAATAGAAAGCCCCCTATCCAACGACTTTGAGGAGGCAATGTTGACCGCCAGGGCATTGTTCCTGTGCGAAGTCAGCCGGCGCAAGGTGCCGACTCTCCCATCCTCCACATTAATGTCCGACGGACTCCTCACCTCATTGGGCATTGGTAGGAGAAGGCGGTCTCGCATTCCTGAATTGAAGCTGCCCGAGTTTAGTTCCGGCTACAAGGAGTTCGCGGATTTTCACGCCATCTTTGTATCCGTCATCCACAAAGATCCTGAGCTGTCTGATATTGAAAAAATGCAGCACCTCAAATCGTGCCTACATGGCCCAGCGTTCGACGCCATCCGATCGCTCGAACTATGCGATGACAATTACGCAGTGGCACTTGACATATTAAACAAAAGATTCAATAACAAACGACTCATCTTTCAGGACCACGTAGCAGGAATTCTTGGATTACCAAAATTAAGGTCCGCCTGTGCTGGAGGCCTGCGTCACATGTCAGACTGCGTCAACTCCCATTTGCGGTCTCTGCAGACCTTGGGGTCTGATGAGGAAATATCTGGCGCAATCATAATTCACAGCCTCTTGGAAAAGGTGGATGATGCCACGCGCACAATGTGGGAAGAAACCACCTCCAGCGACAGGATTCCAAGCTGCGCAAGCTTCTTAAGCTTCCTGGAAGGCAGATGTCTGAAATTGGAGAATGTGGAGCACGTGTCGTCGACATATACAAGCAGAATGTCAACTGACAGTGGTAAAAGGGAATCCACTCACAAGCGAAGCCTTCTGACCACTGCGACTGGGCTCCATTGTGAAAATTGCAATGACGCAACGCACTCAGTCCCTTCCTGCCCACAATTTCTGCGCCTGTCACCCCTTGACCGACTGCACAGAGCTAAGGAGCTGGCGCTTTGCATCAAATGCTTAATGACAGGTCATCGTCTTCGAAGCTGCAGCTTTCCAGCCTGCCAATCGTGCGGTCGAAATCACCACAGCTTGCTTCACCTTGGCCCGGCCGATTCAGGTGATCCGCAGTCAGCGCTCCAGCAAAAAACATCCCTATTGACAAGAACCCCAGAGAAAAATTACACATTCTTGGCTACAGCGATTGTCATGGTGAAGAGCAGCGCTGGAACTTGGGTGCCGTGCCGAGCGCTCTTAGATGGTGGCTCTCAGCTTAACATCATTACTTCCAAATTGGCTCATCACTTGCAGCTTCCCAAAAGGAGATCCGAGGCGATCGTTTCCGGAATCGGAAACGCAGAGCTGAAGTCGGCCGAATTTGCGGTGACGCTCTCACTGCGATCCTGTACATCGGAATATGGCACAACGCTATCGGCGTTGGTGGCTCCCACGATAACGGGTAGTCAGCCTAGCATCCACCTCGACCCCTCTCACTGGAAAATTCCGAACAACATTCGACTGGCAGACCCAGAATTTCATCGCCCCCAAAAAATTGACATGCTGATTGGGGCCGGACTTTTCTTTGAACTGCTGTGTGTGGGTCAAATCAGGCTGTCTGCTGAGCTGCCCATCGTCCAAAAAACTCGTCTGGGATGGGTGGTTGCTGGAGGAGGATCTGTTCCGGATCGGCCCGCCGTGCTTGTCGCCCAATGCGTCACTCCCGAGGAAACTGAACAATCTCTAGATTGCACCATTCGGAGGTTCTGGGAAATCGAAAACGTACCTGAACCTGCTTCCATTTATTCAAGGGAGGAAACGGAGTGCGAGAAGCATTTCAAGTCGCACGTCTCGCGAACAGCATCTGGTGCGTACTCGGTCCGCCTCCCTCTAAATGGAAGCCTCGATAAGCTGGGCGAGTCCTACAGCCAAGCGCACCGCCGCTTCATCAATCTAGAAAGAAGGTTGGAACGCCAGCCACGACTAAAAGCGCAGTACTCCGCCTTCATTCAAGAATATCTGCAATTAAACCACATGTCGCTCGTGGACAGAGCCTCGGCCCGGCTCTGTAAATATTTTCTGCCACATCACTGCGTGCTGAAGGCCGAAAGCTCCTCCACAAAACTCAGGGTTGTGTTTGACGGATCTGCAGTCACCTCGTCTGGAAATTCACTAAATGATTTGCTCTTGACAGGTCCAACCATTCAACCGAAGCTCTTCAACACTCTGCTGCGCTTTCGAACGTTTCCCGTGGCGCTAACCGGGGACATTTGTAAAATGTACAGATGCGTACGAATCCCGGAGCCAGACAGTTACCTGCAATGCATATTGTGGCGCGACTCCCCTGAGAAGAAAGTCCAAATTTTTAAGCTGGACACCGTCACCTACGGCACAAGGCCAGCATCATTCCTAGCAGTTCGGGCCATGCACCAATTAGCAGAGGATCGGAAGGACGAGTATCCCATTGGTTCCCAAATACTAAAGAGAGATTTTTATGTGGACGATCTCATTACTGGAGGAGAATCAATTCCGGACGTTCTGGAAATGATGCGGCAAATTAAAAATCTGCTAAGCGAGGGAAACTTCATCTTGAGGAAGTGGTGCTCAAGCAGTTCTGCCGTCTTAAGTGAACTACCGGACTCAGAAAAGGAGTCCTTTCTGAAGTTCGATGACGGAAGCGATATAACTAAGACACTTGGATTGGCCTGGGATCCCGCAGCTGACAAATTAATGTTTTCGTTTTCACCCATGGCGGGTGTCCTAAAACCCACCAAACGCTCCGTTTTGTCTGCAATTGCTCGGCTATATGATCCACTTGGATTGCTGGGGCCAGTTGTAACCAGCGCAAAAATTCTACTGCAGCAGTTGTGGATGGAGAAGCTGGACTGGGATGAAAGTTTACCAGCTTCTTTGGCCACCCCCTGGCTAAATTTCTCATCTGAAATAAGTCGAACTCAACAAGTCAACTTTCCCAGGCTGGTTGGACACTCGAAGAGCGTCATTGAAGTACATGGCTTCTGCGACGCCAGTATTAGCGCGTACGGCGGATGCATCTATGTGGTATCCAGCGTTCAAGGCCAAAGACATGTGAACTTGCTGTGCTCCAAGTCTCGGGTAGCGCCATTAAAAATATTAACTGTGCCCAAGCTGGAACTATGCGCCGCTTTCCTGATGTCCCAGCTGATTCATGAGGTACGAAAAATGAAGCTTTTTAATTGCCCTTTCTTCTGTTGGTCAGATTCGTCCGTGACGTTGTCTTGGATAAGAGAGGAGCCTGCACGACTGCAAGTATTTGTGGCAAACCGAGTGGCGGTCATCCAAGACTTAACAGATGGAATGGAGTGGCGCTATGTTCCGACTACTCACAATCCGGCTGACGTCCTCTCACGGGGATGCTCCCCTAGCGAGCTACTGAAAGATTTGATGTGGTCCAGCGGCCCTAGTTTTTTAAACTGCAGCCAAACCCATTGGCCCCAGCCGTGCGGATTCGTCAACCCCTTGCCAGAAGTAAAGAGAGCCCTTGTAGCCGTGTCCAAGTCTCTCGCCGATGTCGTTCTTCGCTGCAAATCTTTGCTTATGTGTTCAAGTTCAGACAGGGCATTAGGCACCCTGGTCTTACACTCAATCACATTCACGGGGAACGGCAGTTGATAATTTGAAGCATTCAAATAATTTACCTTGCTTCCGAGTACCGCAGTCTAAAAGGAAAACAACCTATGAAAGCATCTAGCAGAGTCGCCTCATGGAATTATGCGCGGCAGTATTGGCCAATTGGAGGACGTAAGACAGTGGCGGCGGTTGTGAGCAAGTATGTCCGTTGTTTTCATGCTAAACCTAAACTAGCGGAGCACATAATAACCAATCTACCAAGCGAGCGAGTAGAAGCAACACACACTTTCCAAGTGACCGGACTTGATTTTTGTGGACCATTCTTTTATAAAAATTCAGTTCGAAATAAAGGCTCCATAAAGCCGTATGGTTTTTTATGCGTGTTCATATGTTTCGCTACAAAGGCTGCGCACGTGGAGCTTGTGCAGGACTTATTCACCTAGGCGTCCTTTTCCGCGCTAAGGCGTTTCATATTCACACGTGGGAAGCCTTCTAGAATATGGTCGGATAATGCCACTAATTTCGTTGGAACCATAAATGAGCTGAAGCGTTTTTTTGAGAATAGTCAGCATCAAAATTCTGTCGATGAGTTTTGGAAATCCCACGACATTGGAACGACATGGAAGTTCATACCACCCCGGTCACCACATTTTGGAGGGCTCTGGGAAGCCGCTGTGAAGACTGCCAAGCACCATTTTTATAGAGCCGTGGGTCTTTCGTGTCCATCCTTGACGATCTTCGAACACTAATTTCTCACATAACGGCAATCATTAACTCGCGACCATTGATTCTATTATCGGAACACCCCGACGACATAGATGTTCTAACCCCAGCTCACTTCTTAGGCACAGCACCAATAAAAATGTTTGCTGAACCTGATGTCAGCAGCATTAATTACAATCGGCTAGATGGTTGGCAGCGTGTGACGTATTTCCAGCAAATACATTGGAACCGCTGGAGGGAAGAAAATCTCACGCTGTTGCAACAGCAGTCTAAATGGGCGCAGCCGCACAAAAACATTTCTGTAAATGATGTTGTATTGGTAAAGTAGGACAACCTCCCGCCCTTAAACTGGCCGTTGGCGAGTGTGGCCGAACTCGTACTCGGTGAGGATCAAGTAGCCATAGTCGCCGTGTTCAAAACCGCCAATGGAATCGTTCGAAGGGCCATCCGAAAGCTGTGCGTACTTCCCAAGCAGGACATTGTTTGAAAGCCCTGGTCTTTAAGAGAGCGTTCAAGCCCAGCAATGAACTCCAACATAAACAATCACCCTGTCTATGTAATTGAAATATATGTATGTTTTAAGAAAATATATATTAAATAAATTTAAAAGGGAAAAGTATGCGTACAAATTTAAAACCCAACGGATTAAAGCTTTGTTATGAGCTTTTAGTACCGTTAAATCGCATAAAACGGTAAAATAAGCAATAAAGGCTTTTGATTGCACATGTTTTTGACAAATTTTGTCATTATATTGAAAACATTTATAATGGGCAACAAGACAAAAGAGATTGATCCCGATCTAAAAAATCTTATTATTAAACTGCGCGATGAAGAGAAAAATCTCTCCGAGAAATTGGAAATATTGTGGGCAGAACTAATTCTTCTATGCAGAGAGTAATTGAAAATTTCAATTTGGCTGACTCTGTCAACTCTAAGCCGCGCACTGGGAGGCCATCTATTCTGACTGAACGGGTGAAGAGGGACGTTTTAAAGGCAGTGAGACTGAAACCCCAAAATAACCGCTTCAAAGATTGGTCAGGATATCAAGGAAAAGTTTAACAAGGGTCTACAAATGACACAATCCGCAAAATCTTGGCAAAGGCTTACATGCACGTCTTGCACGTAAAAAGCCCCATATATCTAAAGTTAATAAAGTGAAGCGAATAGACTTTGCCAAAAAATTCGGTCAAGTGGAACAAAATCATTTTTAGTGACAAAAGAAAATTTTGTATTTCTGGCATAAAAGCACGCAAATTAGTGTGGTACAACCCCCAATGTAAACAATTTTGCTCCAACTGTTAAGCACGGTGGTAGTGGTGTGATGGTTTGGGGTTGAATGGCGGCGAATGGAGTGGGTAAATTTGTTTTTATTGAATCCACAATGGATCACAAGGCTTACTTGGACATATTTAAAAACAATTTGCACGAAAGTGCAAGAAAATTAGGACTCGCCGAAGACTTTTGGTTCCAAAAAGACAATGTCCCGAAGCACACAGCCCAAAATGTCAAGCTTTCGTTGTTATATAATACAAAAATCCAATTTCACTCACCACACCAGTCGCCAGATTTGTACCCAATAGATCATCTTTGGGATTTTCTAGAGCGTATGATTCGTCTGCGAACTATTACATCCAAGGATATGTTAAATGAGGTGATCATGGAGTAGTGACTGCAAATTTTGCCTGACGTGACCCAAAAATTGGTCAATTCAATGCCACAATGTTTAGTTGAAACTATCAAAAGGAAGGGGTATCCAACTTCATATTAGATTTGACGTTTTCTTTTATAAATAAGTGTCCTTTTTGTTGTTTTCCTAGTTTGTACGCATACTTTTTCTGTGCCAAAATTGGTTGAATTTTTAATTAAAAAAAAAATAAAAATAGCTCATACTTTTTACAATGAATGTGTTTTTCATAAAAAAAATATTTTTTTTATAATAATATAAACACAAGTATTATTTTAAGTTTGCATTGAGTTTATACGCAGTTTTTCTGGCAGGTGTACGTATACATACAAGTGTTCATAGGCAAAATATGCGTTGCTTGGGAACGACTGTTTTCACTGAACCGAACGATCCCGTTATGTCTGTGTGCTTCACGTATTGCTTTAACATGAGCAGCAAATTTACTTTGTTTCACTGGTATTGTATGTGTTCTTGTATACCTTTGTATTTTTTTTTTTTTTATATATATATTTATTTTTATTTGGAGTTATAGGTACGAATATCGACAGCGCCAGTTACCATAAAGTGTTTTTATCACTATTGGTATAGATCTCCTTTAATAATTTAATAATAATTTATAGAACATAAAAATACTTTACTTTTTGATTAATTTTATTTTATCGTCTGTATCTCGATACTCACACAAGAATGCCTTCACTATTAAAATAATATCGCCGCTTTGCGATTCTCTCTTTTGTTTAATAGCGGTAGTTCCCGATTGTGTCCAGTCGGGTCTTCCCGGCTAGACTTCGTTGTGTACACATCGGGTTTTATGTACAATTAGAAAAGGTATTTCGTGTGTGCAACCGCATTGAAAAATTACTTGCGAACTTAACAATTATTTAAAGATCTGTATGTATTCAATGTGGTATAAATATAGCTTAAATTCCATCAAGAAAATTCCTTACGAATAACTGATTTAATTAGAAATAATAAAAAAAAAAAAAAAGTGAAAAGAAATTCGTAAAGTAAAATCTTTAAAAAAAATTAATTAAAAAACAACTGCGACATCTATATCAGCGGCCCAGTTTCCGTCCCACACATAAATTTAATTAGGGATCGTAAATTATAACATAACCCTTCACCAAATCCGCAATCACTGATCAATTTATTACAGAAACGAACAAACAAATTCCTTCAAAAACTTAAAGCACTATTACAACTTGTTGCGAAATTTCCATCAAAATATTTAAACATAAGCTAAATTTTCCAATTGCATTACTGTGCACTTACCAAGGTTAAAAACCAACCATATAGCCAACCTTATCCTAAACCAGAAATTTATACTATGTATACCGTATCCTCCGTCCAATAACCAACCCGGTACTAACCGTCAATGTCAAGTTTTCCATTAATATAAAATTGCCGGAAAGTAACTAAAATAATACTAGAGCACCTAAATGATAGAAAAAGTCAAAGAGAAATTTATTTTGGAGAAGTTAAGAATTTTACTTTCACCTTACTATTAAACACTCATCCAAACTACACGTGAATACCCAATATACAAATGACCTTATAAATATCCTTATAAATAGTTTGATAACAAAAAAAAAGAAATAAAGTCATATGACAACACCAAGCGTAAAATATTCTGGTCATAGCACGGTGAGTCGTCTCAAACGGTGACAAAGCCAGGATTGACGGGTCGGAAGCCTTTGCTGAGTGTATGGTGGATATCAGAGGAATTATCCATTATAAAGTGTCCCTATGACCGAACCATCAATTCTGACCTTTACTGTCAACAACTGGAGCGATTAAAGATTGCACTTGAACAGAAGCGGGCAGCCATGGGAACTTTAAGTGCATCCACCGTATAGTTCGGATATCGCCCCAAGTGATTATTATCTGTTTAAAATGCAATGCAAAATTTTTTTGAAAGGCAGAAATTGAGTTTAAAGGAGGCTTGTGAAAATCATATCAGGCATATACAAATTACCATCAAAATGGCAGCAAATAATCGAAGACAACGGTACATACTCATACATACTCAGTTGTTTGCAACCTTGGGCAACAGGTTTTTTGTAGATGGAGATTTTAATAATAAACATAAACAATTTAAGGTCTTGCATGTAGGCCATAACAACTGGCAATCTTCAAATTTTTGCTATTGGGGAGCCGACTTTTTACCCGTATAATACACGGCATACTCCGTCTGCCCATGACTTTTTTATTTACAACGAAATTGCTTATAATGTGGTTTCTGTCCAGTTGCAACAAGACCTATT
>JAWNNX010000608.1:0-22017 GCA_035044505.1 Zaprionus lineosus | reverse complement strand
GGCACTCAGACTCTCAAGCTCTCTCTTTTTATTTTGAGTGGGTCCAATCTCGTTTAGTCTCTCTTCAAAATGTTGTTGTTTACAACAACTCCATTTTCATGTCTATGGATAAGTTGTCTCTGGACGCACTAATATGAGTAAAATCTCATTCAGTACTGAGCGCAATGTTGAGTTGTTGGGCATTGCCGACTGACTTAACTCGACTATACGAACATAAAAACAAAAAGGGAAAAAGCATTGTGCTTTCCTTATCGCACGCTGGCATAAGCTTTGTATAAAGTTTAGCAGCAAGGCATCTTGTGTCTAGTCTTGAAAAACACATACCAATGTAACTTTTACATCGTAGAAGCGAGCAATGGTATATGTGACCCATTGCCGAGAAATGATTTTTGAAGCGATTTGAAAGAGTTTTGCTACTTTTCGTGGCCCCTGAAAAACGACCGCGCGATCGTATGATACCCTTGGGACGAAGCAATTCATACAAATGAATTAATTTGGCCCTGCCTGTGACATACGCATGCTATGTTCTATCATTTCCCTTAACCTTCGCTTATTAAAAGGATAGCCCACGAATATGATGATATTGCTTTTGCTTCATTTTGCTGATTTTTAAGTGATCAGTCAGGCAGAAGCCTCTGAAAGAATGAGATGTATCTGCTTGATTTATTAATTCTTGTTGATCAAGAGTTACTTTATGATGTTACATTATTGTAACAAATATGTTTTGAACTAATTATTTTACTAGCCAAAATATAATTAAATTAACTGTTTTCACAAAATATAGTATTCGCATAATTTGGCGATGCCATATGCTTCAATTTGTTGCTGAAATGTTAGCAAAAATAGCTTAAGTTTTATTAAATTTAGTTATTATTTGCATTGGATCTATCTTCAAAGATCTGCTTATGCATTTGTTCTTGATGGACAATATATGTGTGATATTTGTATACATGAATGTGCTCACTTCGTCTACTTCGGCTATTCAAGCTGTCGCTCAGCAATTATTAGTGCGAAAGCAACACAAAAGGCGAAAGCATTCAAATTCGCCATCTATCTCTTTCCTTTTTGTTCGTTCCTCATCCGGGACTCTTCAATTCCAAAATGTTGTCGAGTACAACAAATCCATTTTCATGTCTATATGTAGGTTGTCTCTGCTGCTGCTTTAGAGTTCTCGTCTCTGAACATTGTTCAAACCTGAGCCAATAGAATTATACATTTACAAATCAATAATTGAAATAAATAAATTACAAAAAATTGGAAAAGCTTTATTACGTCGACAAGGTAACTATCTCTCTTCGCTGTGACTCCCGCACGACGCGCAACCCTCATTTTATGCGACACCTAAAAACAGCGAAGACGATTTTATTGCAGATGGGCTTGTGTACCTCGCACCCCTTTTAAACTGTGCTGTCAACAAGCTGCGAAGTGCAGTATTCGGCACTTGTCTCTCTCACGCGTCGTTGTCTTCATCTGGCATTCCGTTCTGCCTGTCCGTTTCTCTAGCAAAATCACAGAGAGGTCCGACTCATCGGTTGCTGCCTTTTAGATGCGCTGCATATCAGCATCTTATTGCTCTCAAGATTGGCGAGGTAATCACGTGCGCTAGTCTAGCGTGGATTACGTTTTACTGCTGCGTTCGTCACTAGTTTTCGTGCACCGGAGTGCAATAGCCTCTGCAGCTGTCTGCACTTGACTCATTTTGGATAGTAGTGTTGAAAATATGATGACGCGAATTCTCGAGCAGAATCGTTTGGAAAATTGTAAGAAAAAATATACGAATAAAAATATAATATATATATATAGTATGTACGTCAAATGAAAAAAGATTTTACATTTCAAAGAATAGCAGGAATGTCAGAGATTGAAATCGGAGTACGCTTAGAATTGCCAAGCCAATTGGAGGACAAAATCGTCTGTTGATTGAATTATAACCAAGAGTGTGATTAATATGCTAGCATAAAGTCAATAGGAAAAGGACTTAATGCATCGGCTCTGGCGGTCAAGCAGAAGTTATGTGCGCTAAATCGTTGCAAATATCTGCCTGGGATGACACCGTACGTTCGTTGCAACTTAAAGACGAAGCCTCCTGCTTTTTAAAAGGACGACAATAATCCAGCTTTGAAACATAGTTTTGAAAAGCACGTTAATTGGAAAGCAGTCGGCTTAAAGGATGCGACACCAGTAAAACTTATCGACCGTGTTTCGAGCTTGGAGGCAAATGTGTCTACGTTAAGAACAGTTTGCATCAACAACAAACGACCAAATTTGGAAAAAAAAGAGACAGTTCGGATCGTGTAATTATACAGGGACTTTCGGCTAACCTAATAAAGTTGCAAGATCAACTTGCAGAATTAGAAAAGAAGCAGACCGATTGTCAAGTGGAGCATGGGATTGGAATGTCACGGCTGCATGCACAACTTGTCAACTTGTTGCTATCCTAATTTAGATTGAGCTCAAAAAACGAATGGAGGAGCAATCAGTGAAGCTGCAGCAAAGTGCATTTTAGCTAGCTAACATGCAGGGCCTAATAAAAAAGAGGCCATGACATTGAGAAGTTAATTGAGCTTGTGTGTGAAACAAACAAAGATCGATATGAGCTTCGATTGAAGATGAATGATCTAGCACATCTGTCAGATGAAATGTTCTGTGAAATGCTTGGCTCTCTCGTGGAACGTATTGTGGAACTGACAAGAGAGAATCGTAAGCTGCAAGACACAGATTTCGAGCGCCAGCGAGCAAGCAATGTCCTTGGAAAGAAGCCGTCGCCATTGGAGACGCGAGAGCAAAGGAGAACAATTGAATCTCAAGGTACAGCGCAACGGACAACAGTTGACGATGCAGAACAGGGCAAAACTTCAAGGTAAATCACTATTATCGGCCTAAGTCGTGTGCTTTCGGTTACTTGCTTCATATCTTGATGGCATTATCTGTTGTCATCCTCCTGCCACTTGACAGCATGTCAGAAATAAATATCATAAACTTATTGAATAAATTAAATATTGGCAAAGTTGATATAGTTTGGAAAAATCGGACTGTCCATCAGTATTTATCTTTATTCGTGCACCGATTTAAGGTGGAAAGCAGACTCTGGTTCTTGCAGAATTTCTTGCTGCTAACTGCAAACAACTGTGAGGTAAGAGTTCTGGTCACCTAAATAATAAAAGTTTTCCCCTTTCGACATTCATAGAAGAGTTTGTACACACTCGATTTTGTGACAACTCAAATTCGCTGAATACATGTTGATCGATTTTTTGGAGCATCTGATGTGTTGGGCTCGTTGATGTCGGAAGTTCTTTACGCTGAGTCTCAACGATCAAAATAGATGCCAGCAAATGATAGAACAGGAGAGATGGGTAATCAATATGCGCCGCTAAACTAGAAGATTTTGGAAGCCCGTGTTTTCTAAAGGGGCGAAGATGTTTAGTCACGCATCGTTGCGAGAGTGCTCAAAGGTATCGACGAACTTGTACTTAAATTAATACCACGTATGCACATATGAAATATACTGGAGTGTGTACTCTCTATAGCTCTCTATGTGATCACGCCTTCTGCGTGGGTGCATATAGCATATAAGTCACATTGTAGTCTAAATAGCCTCTCTTATTGTTTCAAAGTTCCAACAGCATTGTCGTATCACGGTAGCATCATTCGGATGCTATATATTTATAAAATATATTCGCTAATATACACAATATAAGTACTTATATCGTGTCGAAATAATTAAAACTCATTGCTCGTCTATGGCTTATAAACGTCTATTAATTATAAATATTATATTTTTTAATTGCTACCAAAAATGTTTAGTAGCCAAGCATATATAATAATTTTACAATATAATTTAGTGTGTTGTACGGAATTGTATTTCTCTCATTTTTATGTAACTCTATGTTAGAAACTAATTTCTAAATTCTTTTTTTAAAGGTTTCCTGGGTACGACATCGAGATATACATTTGCTCACCGTCGGGCGATATACTTACACATCCGACCAACGCTTTGAAGCAATGCATTCTCCTCATGCTGAAGATTGGATGCTCCGAATTCGATACGCGCAACGAAAAGATTCTGGTATCTATGAATGTCAGATATCAACAACACCACCAATTGGCCACTCTGTATTTTTAAACGTTGTAGGTAAGTAAAATAATTTATTTTTGCAATTGAAAAAATAATTGCTTTCCGAAATGAAGCTTAATATTTCTCTAACTTTGCTATTGCTAATCTTAATCGCTATTTTTAATTTTATACATGCAGCATGGCAATTGCTTCAACATTTAGCTTACAATAAGCCCCGTTCATATATTATATAAATATCATGTCATCATAAAGTATTTTGACTTCTTGCTTTAAAGTTATACTTACATAATTATTTCAATCCTTTTCTAAGGATTTTCGGAAGCCCACAATAATGAAAGATGAAACATCAAAATGGCATGAACGAATTTAACGGAGCTTAGTCAACTTCTTTATATAGGCGATGAACTCGAACAGTAAAAAAAACTTTACCTAATTTATCAAACATTTTAAATTAAATAAAGTTTTTTTCTAAAGCAAATGTCTGTGCTTAGACAGTATAACTGATAACGTTGAACGAAATGTGTAGTGCAAAAGTAAATTTGTCGTTGAAACGAAGACACTTACAGCGTTGCAGTCTTACATTTTCAAATTTCATATTTTTTTTATGAACGTTATTATCTTTCAATAAATACGTTTAAACAAAATGATTGATATAATTAACAAATTTAAAATTTGTATTAATTAAATTTAGGAGAACCAAAACTATCACTATCAACACTGAGCTTACTTTACGTTCTAATCATTTAATAGTTCTTAAAAAATGAATCGTTTTTTGCAGATATGACGCTGTTTCTTGGGTATGTTAAAAAACATAGCGTTGTATTTTTCATCAGCAATTTGCATATTTGTTTTACTGTCACAACAGTAGTTTAAGAAGCTACCTAAAATTTTCTTTAAGTGAATTAAATAAGGGGCTTTAAAAAAAGCTAATAGTGAAAATTTTGTTTATACTAAGGGATAAGCTACAAAATACAATATCATATACAGTACTGTTCATAATGATAAAGCACATTAGCACCGTCATTTTAAACTAAAATACAAAAGACTTAGGCTGACGAAATTATTTTTGTTTTTCCATCATATGAACTTTTTGTGTATGCAGAATATTGGGTACCGTTATAGGATCAACCGTCTTACTACGCCATAGCACCTTTATGTTTTGCTTGCCAATTGCATTTGTGCAGTCGATTTGGTTGTTTCATAATTATAAGAACGTGGAAAAAATGAAGCATACAATAACTTAGACCTTTCACAATCGAATATTTCCAAATAACTCAATAAAAGTCGATGTATTATCCAACATTTTTAAAGAAATCCATTCCAATATAGTGCTATAAAGCCAAAAGGACAGAAACTGAAACTTTCAGTTCGTGAGGAGCGAGTTATTATAAGAAAAATTTTAAACGCCCCAAAATTAGGCTCTAATTTGGCCGCTTTTATGAACAATAAAGTGTCACAAAGTACAATTTGGCGGACTTTATAACATTGCGAATATTTAAAATTGTCAAAACTGAAGAAATCACCTCTTCTTCTTAAAAACCACAATAGGGCGCGTACTCGATTTGCAGAAAATGTCCTATTAACTGATTGGAACACTGTAAGCAATTTCAAGTATTTTCCATTTCAATATAATTGACAATATTTGTTAAAAAAGTAAAAATTTTTTGTTTTCTAATATTTTAAGAATATTTTTCCAAAATAAAATTTTTTTCCTTATTATGATCATTTTTACAAAGTATGGATTCCAGAAAAAAAAAATATCGAAAACAATCAATCAATTATGAACAGCACTGTACTATGTAAATATATTTATAGTAAACGTTTGCGATAAGTCGGCAAATTGGTTCTAGTTATCCTGAGTTATATTTACATTTAATATCAACTTAGAATCTTCTATAAGTTAAAGGGAATAAAATATCAAGTTTCCTAATTTGTAAATGCTAATTAAACTCTTACAGTCACCAAATAATCTGTTAAGCCTGATTTTAATCATGTTTACTCTTATTGCTGAGTTTAATGATGTAAATATTTAGAGAATCTGCGAAATCCTTTACTTTGTGTATCTCTCATAAAAAAAATTTCGGCAATCTTAGTAGCATGGAAGTTAATTGCCCCCGAAGCCACTTTTAATAGCAAATTTTAAATAATTATTTGACATGTTATAGAATATATGCGATTAATATGTAGCTAACATGGTTACATAATTTTAATTATGTTTTTAAGACGCATTAAATGGTATTTTAATTTTTAAGTAATTACACTGCAACTCAACAATCCTACAATCTAAAAGTTTGTAGAGACTTTCGTTGTAATAATTTACTTTTAGCAGATTTTTTTGGTCATGGAATAGAGATAATTTAATGACGTTGCCCGAGTCTATGGAGAATTCTGTTAACAAATATTTATCAGAATGCAGTGCAATTAAATTTTTAATTTACCACGCTTTTCCCGCACGCAAGACAGACATGACATTTTCTAAATTACGGCAGTAAAATCAATTAGAGTTGAAGTTTCAAATTGAAAGGCAGATTTTACAAAAGTAGCCGACTTTTGGTATTTCTGTCTTAGCTCTTTTTGGCTAGCGAAGACTTAGTATATTTAGTATATTTATAAAATTGCATTTATATAAATGTTTTTATATAAATATAAATTTGTATAAATACTCTTTGCCAGTGTTCAGTTTTTTTGGTAACAGTTAAAAACTGTAATTTTTATATATTATTTTTTTTTTAATTTTCTTTATACTATGAGCTTTGATCATATAGCATTTCGACACGATTATTAACTATAGAACATTCGATTTATGCTACCACGACACGACAGTGTTTAGCAAAATTCGATACGACAAGAGTGTATAATTAGGTTACAATATACTTTAAATACTATATGCACCCGCGTAGAAGGCATGAGTACATGTACTAAAAACTATAGAGAGTACACTCTCTAATGCATAAGCTCTTGATTCTTACTTAAGTCTAAGTAGAGGAATAGCGCCGCATCATTTCTTCGATGGTGCGTAACCAAACATCCTCCCGCCTTTAAAAAACACGGCCTTTCAAATAATGTCGCACAATTTTTGGACAGCCCTTCGGATGATCCCATTGGCTGTTTTTACCACGGCTACTCTGGCTACCTTCGCCGAGTATGAGCTCGACCACACGCGCCAAGGGCCAGTTTAAAGGCGGGAAGTGCGCGTGACTGGATGAGTCCTTGGCAATATGATGGGATGCTGCGCATTAAAATCTAATCCTGCATTTTGAAGGCATCCACCAACGCGATGAGCTTGACTGTAGGACTCCCCTAGCTTATCGAGGCTGTCATTTAGAGGGAGGCGTACAGAATACGCACCAGTTGCTATTCGAGTCACGTGGGCTTTAAAATGCTTCTCGCTCTTTTCAGGCAAACTCAGGAATGTTTTCAATCTCCCAAAATCTCCAAATGCTGCAATCTGGGATTGTCCAGGTTTAGAATCCTCGGGATTGACGAATTGGTCGGCACGCACGGTAGGTCGTGCAGGAGCAGATCCCCCTCCAACATCCGCCCATCTCAGACGTGTTTTTTGAAAGACGGGTAGTTCAGCAGACAACCGGACTTGGTCCACACACAGCAGTTCATAAAAAAGTCCGACCCCAATCAGCATATTCATTTTTTGGGGGCTGTTCATGACGATCGCTGAAGCCAGGAATACATAATTTGCCTGCAAGGTCCTTCCCAATAGGGATATCTTCTGCTAGAAAGCCGAGTCCCTATCAGGTAAGCCGAACGTACTTGGGCATTCATGCGGTGGGCCAAGATTAAGCAAGCTCTGATGATTTTGCCCTCACGATTGACATACTCAAAATCTGCAGTTTCGAACACGAATACCTTTCATCAAGCACTTGATGCACAGCGCCAGCTTCTTGGCTCTCTGTAGTCGGTAAAATGCTGATAAACTCATAAATTGGGTCCAGGAAAGGGCGGTGTGTGTTGCGTCGATGCAATGTTCACAATGAAACCCAGTCACTGTGGCTGTCATGAAGCTTCTCTTGATTTTCTTTTTGAGAAGTGAGAAAGTGAAAGCAAGTGCGCACAAAGCTCTGCGAAAGCCAGCGACACAGTAAACAAAACGCTACCCCAAAGCAACAGCCGTGGCAGGGAAACACCACAGATCCCTCCGTAGGCTCCAGCGTGACAAAGCAACGAGCAAAAACGCGAAACAATTGCCGCAAGCTAATTTATTGTGAAGTCAGGCTCCGGTCGGCCACCGGCGGGCGGCCACCAATTTCAGCAATCGGCACACCACCACATCGTGCTAGTGCTGGAATTATCGCCACACTGACAAGCAAAGTAGTGCTCGACAATACATGCATACAGCTTAAAGAGAGAGAAAAAATACCACTGCATACTTTCGGGCAGGGAAGGTATAGATGGAGGCAGTGCTAGTAGAGCAAGGGGGCCCCCCATCCATCGACATCCAGCGACCGCATTAGGGAAGAGGCGGAAATCTTGGCCTCTGCATCCCAAACCATGCGCAGTGGGGGACTGAACACGAACACGAACTTCCTAGGCGTGCCCACGGCTCAAATACCAGGGAAGACTCCCCCAGGGTCTCCCATCACATGTAAGACTCCTCCAGGGTCTCCCATCCGACCACTGGACCTTCCCACGGAGTGTCTGGAGGGTAATATGGCAAACCTCCTATCCAAAATGGGGGATAAAATCGACCGCCTGCATTCGGTGTTTGAGACCCAGCGCCAGCTGCTGAGCTGAAGTCTCTCCACTGAAGGGCAACTGACCTAGAAACAGCAGAACAAGAGGGTCCACTAAGGGCCAAAACGTAAATACCAGAGCTACACAGACGGAAACCCAGGCAGCGATACCGGGAAGAACACCAGCACCGGTGACCCAGGCAACCTACGCGGAGGTGGCCGCAAAAGTGCAGGACCGGGGCAAATGGCAGAAAGTATACCCCAAGCGGTCCCATCCAAGGCTGCCTCAAAGGAAGACTGAGGCGATAATAGTCGCCAAGCACGGAAACACCTCCTATGCGGATATGCTGCGCGTGATGAAAGCGGACCCGAGGCTCGCTGAGTTCGGTAAGCAGGTCCGTAAAGTGAGAAGGACACAAAAGGGCGAGCTCCTACTGGAGGTAGCTGGCACGGCATTCAAGAGCCTAACTGCCTTCAAGGAAAGCCTGGAGGTGTCATGGGACAGCATGGCAACGGTGCGAACCAGTGCCCAAAAAACGACGCTCACCTGCAAGGGGATGGACGAGACATGCTCTTCAGAGGAACTCTGCTGCGAGCTTAACGCACAGTTCCCGGACATCTCCATAAACACCACCGATGTCCTAAAAGTGATTAAGATGAGGGATGGAACTCAGATGGCGGTGTTCCTCCTCAGCGTCAATGATGCCGTGGCAGTCTCAAAACGAGGCTCACTGACCATCGGGTGGTCACGATGCAAAATAGCACTGGACAACAGGCCAACATGGTGCTTCAGATATCTGGGCTTTGGGCATAATGCAAACGCCTGTAAGGGAGAAGATCGCACCGGCTGCTGCCTGTGATGCGGCGAGGCAGGACACATGGCCAAAGCATGCGCAGCCCAGCCCAAGTGTCTGTTCTGCACTTCAGCAGAAAAAAGGAACCACGTGACAGGTGGACGCGATTGTCCGGCCTTCAGAAATGCCATGCAGCCAGCGCGCAACAACAACCAAAAAAATGTCAGACAAAATTAAAATGCTGCAGCTCAATGTCAACCACTGCTTAGCCGCCCAAAGCCTGCTAGAGCAAACTGCGAGGGACCGGAAGGTGGACGCTGTGCTCATCAGCGAGCCCAACATGCCGAGAGGTACAGACTCGGGCTTGATACTGGACGCCACAGGCAAAGCGACCAAGCGCTGCATCCCACGCCCAAACGTGGGTTCGCCTATGTAAAAATAAAAGGTGTGCACTTATATAGCTGCTACGCCCCGCCTAGCGACAGTATCGAGCTATTCGAACACATGCTGCGCGCTCTAGTGGAGGACGCGATGGACAAAGGGAACTTCATCGGGCGACTTCATCGCCTGGGCCACCGACTGGGGCAGTAGCTACACCAACCGCAGAGGCAGGGCACTGGAAGACGCTATGAACCAGCTGGAGCTCACTCTGCTCAACGTAGGAACCACCCCAACATTCGCCAATGAGAGAGGCTCCTCATTTATCGACGTCACATTTGCTAGTAGCCTATTGCTAGCAAGTGCCTCTTGGGAAGTACTGGATGACGAAACCCTCAGTGACCACGCCCTGATCGCCACCAACGTTGACACGGGCAGAGCCGCCGTACATCCCAAGAAATGCACTATGGAGCGGGCGTGGGACACTAGGCATTTGGATATGGACACGCTGTCCTACTTTGCTGCTAGTCTGCCCCCCCAAGGGGCCAGGCAGTGGCAATGGTCGATCAGTTGAAGCATATGCTCATATCGTCCTGCGACGCATCAATGCCTAGAAGGAAGAGAAGACAACACGATCCCCCCGTCTACTGGTGGAGTGCGTCGATAAATGAGTCGAGGCAGGAATACCTCAAGGCCAGAAGACGAGCGCAACGTGCGAGAAGATGGAACAGCGATAGCCATGCCCATCTCGTTGCCGAGTACAAAAAACTTCGGTCAAAGCTGCACAAGCTGATCAGTAGAGCCAAAGCCAATGCCTTTATAGAGCTACTGGAAACCGTCGACGATAACCCATGGGGCCTAGCCTACAAGCTAGTCAGGAAGAAACTTAAGCCCCCAGGGTCACGTCCCCCGCTGGATTCTGGAGCAATGGAGAGCATAGTCTCTGGGCTATTTCACAAGCGCAGCTCCCTCTGGCAGCCAATTCACGAGGCTACTCCTAACTGCTCCAGATTCTACACTGAGCGCAATCGGCTGGAGAGCCTAATCGACCAACCACTATCACCAAGAGCAGTGGTAGCGGCGATGCTCGCGGACGGCGAAGTATGGACAGCGCCAGCGCCAATGACCTTAGATAAGCCCCTTAGTTTTAAATGTAATATCCGGGGTGCTCACTGAAGTCATGCACCAACATACAGTTGAAGTGAGCACATGTGCATAGGTAGGCATATATGGGAGTACAACTGGCAACTGTACACTCAGTTATACCTAGCTATGCACATAGTTCTGTCATAATAGTACTTTATCAATAGCATTAGAAGAAGTCTTAATCTACTTAATTGGAGTTAAGTTAATCTTAAGCGTACCTCTAACGCTAAGTAAAATACATGGCACAATAAAAAAAAAAAAAAAAAAAAAAACAGTGGCTGTCAGGAAGCTTCTCTTGTGAAGATTTTCTTTTTTCCCACTGTCAGCCCACACTCTACTTGTGTAAAGAGAGGGCGAGTGCTCCACGTTCTCTAGCTTCAAGCACCTGCCTTCCAGGAAGCTTAAGAAGCTTGCACAGCTTTGTGTTCGGTCACTGGAAGTGGTTTCTTTCCACATTGCTCGAGTTACGCCATCCACCTTTTCGTGAAGAGTGTATACTATGATCGCGCCCGATATCTCCTCATCCGATCCCATGGTCTGCAGAAGACGCAAATGCGAGTTGACGCTATCTAACAGCTCGCGCAGTCTTCCAGCACAGGCGGACCTTGATCAATACGTCCAGCGCCACCGACACGGTCGCATAATTTAAGCAATCTGATGACGTCGAAAGCTGGACCACGCAAACATGATTTTAAATACTGCATTTTTTTTGATATCCGACAATTCTGTGGATAATGGATGTGAATATTGCGTGAAAGTCCGCGATTTCCTTGTATCCGGAGTGGAACCCATGCAACTTCAACTTTGGTATGCGAGACCGCCTTCGTCCACTCTTCGTCCACTCATGCACAATGACGTAAGGAGTTTGTCCGACATCAGGGTAGAGCATGGGGAAGTCACTGAGAAGTAAATCCTTAGCTGCCTCTTCAAAGTTAGGAGTCAAATAAGAGGCCTTGTATTTCGTCAGAGATACACCCTTCAATGTCGGAATCAAAACACTGCAGCAATTTTTTCAGGATCTGCAAACGCAGGTCCAGCCCTACGTCCGACATATAGGCAATGCGCTGGGGAGTGAAGGTTTTTTCCATCTCCTGTGCCTTAGCTAAAAGTACCTTGGCCTTATGCAGGCAATACTCCAGCCTTCTTTGAAACTCAGTTTCTGTAGCCATCTGTTGATGTTGTGTTGCGTAATGTAAGCTCACTACACTTAATGTGCTCAACTTTAAGTGAACAATGCCAAGATGTTGAGCTGAATAGTTTCAAACACGTAATTAGCGATAACGCACGATAAGTCTATTTCTCTTCAAATTTCAAGAGATTTACTCAAACGCCAGAGAGAGCGAACTATGAATCCGCGCAAAAGACAAAACGAAGCGACATACACAAACAAAGGACAAAAGTATTTTGACATTAAAAAAATTGCACATTTTGTGTTATTAAATGAGTTTTATCTATCTTACGTCAATGAAAAATATATATATTTTTAGAAAAGTGGAGTAGTTCATAAAAATGAATAAAAAAATTAATTTTATATTAAGGTGTAGAATATAAAAATAAAACTTCAAAATTGGTAATGGACAAAAGTATTTTGACAATATGTGTTTCATAGAAAATAGAATAAATTAAAAAGAAATACCAGAATTTATAAAAAATATAGCCCCCTTTGGCGATTATTACCTTTTGTAAATGTTCGGGAAGCGATTTTACTAAATTACGACGCGTTTCCAGGAAAATATCCTTCCAAAGTTATTCTACCTCTACAATTATCCCTTCGGGCGTTCTCGTGAGACTTGAACATCTTTTACGTTTTATGCAAGCCCACATATTTTCTATAATGTTCAAATCGGGACTCTGGGGTGATCAATCTATTAAATTTATGCGCAAATTCCTTAAGAGATTCATTACAATTTCGGCTTTGTGATAAAGAGCGTTATCCTGTTGGCAAAATACAATCTTGTCCGATAAGTCTGTTACCGGAAAATAATGCATGGTCACTTAGGATATGTAAATACCGTTCTCTATTAAGTGTGCCATCAATGGGTCTCAAAATACCGATCCCGTTAAAGCATACACATCCCCAAAACATAACACACCCTCGACCATGTGAAGTCCGATCGCATGCTGGTCTTAATTTCTTACGAGGGTTTTAAGGTAGTCGAAAAAATATTTTATTTTTCGAGCCATGATACTCAACTGAACTTTCCTCAGTCCACAAAATTTGTTCCCAAAAGGATTGAGGCTTGTTGACAATACTTTTAGCAAATGTTAAACGCTTTATCCTTTTTTTTTTGGTATTGGACGGGCTACAAAGGTAGCAAAGTTAGCCTCTTTGAGCCTTCTTTCAACGGTTTTTCTGCTTATTGCCATACCGTTATCATTATTAACTTCTATTGAAACTGCCTTTGAAGTAATTGTTACATCCTCCTCAAATTTTCTAAGGATAATGCGATCCTGTCCTAGTATAGCTTTTTGAATCGAAATACTGCCTTTGTATTTTATTATCAATTCTTTACGCAGACTTTGGCTTAGTTCACGAGTCTTAGGCATTTTTTATAAAATAAACGATGAATTATGAATGGAATCGCAAAAATATTAATTAATACTCGCTTAGGGTTTATTAAACTAGCCTTACAACTTGCAAAAACAAATGTTTAGTGCACGAGACACAAATAAGAATTGAAAGAATGCAATGTCAAAATACTTTTGTCCACTTCAAATTGCATTATCTCTCACTAAAAATGTCATAGCAAAGAAACGAATTAACTTATCAGTACGATCTATTACTTTTTCTTAAATCTATAAATAGAAGCTCTCTCTTAAGAGTTAAATAAATACCGTTACTTGTACGAGTAAAAAGAAACACGCGATAGTACTTTGGTTAGTGCTTTGTCAAAATACTTTTGTCCACCATTGTATAGTGCAAAGTGAATGGAATGATAAATCCCAGGTTAGAAAGAGAGAGAAAGAGACTTGCAAATTAAGTTATTGCACTCTAGTGCACGAGAATTATTGATAAGCAGAACAACAAAATCTACGTTTAACTTACGCACGGGATTATCTTGCCAAAGCTGAGCGCAAGAAGTTGATAATTAGCGCGACTGGAACGCAGCGCACGGAAAGTCGCATCTCGCTCTGATTTTTGCTAGAGAGCCGTACAAGCAGAGCGTTATGCCAGACGAAGCCAACGGCGCGTAAGGGGGATAAATGCCGAGTACTGCACAACGAATATGCACAGAAATAAATCATATAAATCCTATATGTTACAATATTTTTCCAAAATTTATTTTTCAAGATTTAGTTTTTATTAAGTGATTTCTAATTAATTTATGAGAGATATCACGTCGGGGTCACCAATGTTCAGTTACCAAGCTTATTTGGTAAAAGTTAAAATAAATTCTTACATATTATTTTATTTATGATTTATATTTATGATCATACAGCATTTCGACACGATTATTAACTATTGAGCATTCGATTTATGATACCGCTGCACGACAGTGTTTAGCGAAATTCGATACGACAAGAGTGCATAATTAGGTTGTAATATACTTTAAATACCAAAGAGCATTGATACAACTAGAGATGAATTAAGGGGTGGAACGATGGAAATGAAATTGAAAACGGCGAGCCGCCACAAGCTCGGTAGAGCAAAGTCAAAACGAAAATACATAGCAAAAGCAAAAACGTAAACAAGATACAGAAAAATATACTTTGTCTTCTGCCATTGGCTAACCCTCGCCTATTCTGTGTTTTGATCCGTATTCTGTTTACATTTCAGCATTTTGATCACCCTCTTCAAGAATATGTTCATTTTAGGGTGTTATATGCTACCACATATTATTAATTAGGGACAAAAGCTATCTTTTCGGAGATCCACTTTATATTCAATTTATCAATGTATAAAAAGCAATCCCACTGTTTATTCCAAATTTCTATAGTTTATGAAAAGAATGCTGTGCACCTATCAATAGTATGTACAGGGTGTAGTTTAGCACATACTTATTTTCAAAGGTATCACTCATGAGTAAAATGTATGTATATGTACTTGCCTTGAAAGACAAATCATAAAATTTGGGAAGCACTTATACTAGCAAATACGCCGCTGTGTCATACACGCCAGTGCAATAGTGTGAAGATCAGCGGCAGGCCAAATATGACTAGAAAAATTGAATTGAAGTAAAATTTTGTCAGTTATGCCAGGCAAAGAACTTTTGGTCTGCGAGTCGCACACACACTACCATTAGGCGCTCGTATTATAGGAGCTTAATGTGTTGGTATTAGAATCAGAGTCTGACGAAGAAGTTCTTGCAGCTGTGGCAAATCGACAATTTGTGAAATTTTGTGAGACCAGCAAATTCATTCATGAGGCCAAATATGATTTTGAATAACTATTGACTACTTTATATTGCAACTTATTTATTTATGGAATAATTGAAGAGCCCTATAGCCCTATATAATAAAATCATTTAAGTTGGGAAATAAATATTTATGGATATTATAATTATAAGTACATTTTAAAATACTTCTAGTATTGGGGTGCCTCAGAAGGAAATAATAGACATTAAACTCCTTCAGATAGTCAAATCTGGCAAGTGTCTGCTTAGCACTTGTATCAAAAATTGAATTGCTTTATATTTCTTGAGCTCGCATACAAATACAAATGTAGCAATACGAAGGAAATACATTAGTGTGCACATTGCCGGCACTGGCAGTAGGTAGACAATTGTAAACGAACCCTTGCTTTACCCATTCTTCTTGAAAGAAGACAAAATATAAGTTAAGCAGCAGGCTGCGTAGGTTAGAAGGAGACAAAATATCAACGAAATTGACTTTGCGCCGACGGGCAACGATTGTCTTTATTTTCGTTTCTTTGTTCCATTCCGCACCGAGCTTACGCGGCTCGCGGTTTTTTCGCGAGTTTTCTTAATTCATCTCTAGTTGTATCAATGCTCTTTGTTTAAATACTATAAGCACCCGCGCAGAAGGCATGAGTACATGTACTAACACCCAAAGAGCATTGACACAACTAGAGATAAATTAAGGGGTGGAACGATGGAAATGAAATTGAAAACGGCGAGCCGCCACAAGCTCGGTAGAGCAAAATCAAAACGAAAAGACATAGCAAAAGCAAAAACGTTAACAAGATACAAAAAAATATACTTTGTCTTCTGCCATTGGCTAACCCTCTCCTATTCTGTGTTGTGATCCGTATTCTGTTTACATCTCAGCATTTTGATCACCCTCTTCAAGAATATATTCAATTTAGGATGTGATAAGCTACCACATATTATTAATTAGGGACAAAAGCAATCTTTTCGAAGATCCACTTTATATTCAATTTATCAATGTTTAAAAAGAAATCCCACTGCTTATTCCAATTTTCTAAAGGTCGTGAAATTAATGCTGTGCACCTATCAATAGTATGTACAGGGTGTAGTTTAGCACATACTTATTTTCAAAGGTACCGCACATGAGAAAAATGTAAGTTTAGCCTCGAAAGACAAAAATTAAAATTTTGGAAGCATTAATACTAGCAAATACGCCGCTGTGTCATATACGCAAGTGCAGTAGTGGGAAGATCAGCGGCAGGCCAAATATGACTAGAAAAATTGAATTGAAGTAAAATTTTGACAAAGTTATGCCAGGCAAAGAACTTTTCGTCTGCGAGTCGCACACACACTACCATTAAGCGTTCGTATTATAGGAGCTTAATGCATTGTTGTTAGAAACAGAGTCTGACGAACAAGTTTTTGCAGCTGTGGCAAATCGACAATTTGTGAAAATTTGTGAGACTAGCAAATTTATTCAAGAGGACAAATATGATTTTGAATAGTTATTGACTACTTGCAACTTATTTATTTAGGGACTTATCAAAGAGCCCTATAGCCCTACATATTAAAATCATTTAAATTGAGAAATAAATATTTATAGATTATTGTAATTATAAATACATTTTAAAATACTTCACGTATTGGGGTGCCTCAGAAGCAAATGATAGACATTAAACTCTTTTATATTGTCAAATGATCAAGCTAGTCAAGTCTGGCAAGTGTCTGCATAGCTCTTGTATCAAAAATTGTATTGCTTCATATTTCTTGAGCTCGCATACTAACAAATAGGCTGTGTAGCAATAGAAAGAAACTACATTAGTGTGTGCTATGTTGGCCCTAGCAGTAGGTAGAAAATTTTAAGCGAGCCCTTGCTTTACTCATTCTTCTTCAAAGATGACAAAATATCAGTCAAGCAGCAAACTGCCTAAGTTAGAAGGAGACAAAATATCAACGAAATTGACTTTGTGCCGACGGGCGACGATTGTCTTTATTTTCGTTTCTTTGTTCCATTCCGCACCGAGCTTATGCGGCTTCTGGTTTTTTCGTGAGTATTCTTAATTCATTTCTAGTGGTATCAATGCTCTTGCCTAAAAACTATAGATAGTACACTCTCTAATGAATAAGCGCTTGATTCTAACTAAAATCTAAGTAAGGGAATAGCGCCGCATCATCTCTTCGATGGTGCGTAACCAAACAGCCAGCTTAAGTCTGAATACATGGTAGAGGAAAATTCTTAGCTTAAATATTGATATTCTGTATACATTATTAAATGCTTAGCATTTTTCATTAAAATTTTAAATGACTGGGCTGTAAATATCAAAAAAGATTATGTTTATAGCATATGTATTTATTTTATCTGTCAGCAAATAAGTTAACATTTAATTATATAAACTTACGTGTGTGTTCAAGATTTCATTTATTTAAGTTATATAAGTTGTAGCAAATAAATATCTTGTATTTTGAAAATTATTTAAAAGCATTAGGTTTTATCATAAAAACGCAATGCTATATCGAACTAAAACAATATAATAAAAAAAGATAATATAATTCTTAAATTTAAATGAAATTCTATCATTTAGTTCAGATATAATGTAGCATGATTGCATAATCGTTTTAAGAAATATTGTATGTGTATGTATGTATGAATACATATTTATATAATTTTTATTTTATAAGCATACATTAGAAAACATATAATAATAAAATTAATACATAATTATTATTTATAGAACCCGTTACGGATATCGTCGGTGGCCCTGAACTGCATATTAACAGGGGATCTACAATTAACTTAACCTGCATTGTAAAGTTTGCGCCGGAGCCTCCCCCAACAGTCATTTGGTCGCACAATCGCCAGGTAAATTTTTTTTTTAAATATGTGTATGTTTCTTATTTATATTTAAGCTGTAGAATACTCGAACCATAGGGCACTTCTCCATTAGTGTGCATATTTTATTTTCTTTCTACAGAAAATTTATCTACATATGTATGTACATATGTATATAAAATATTACTTCTGCGCTTTCCTGCGCTGTCCTGTAGGGATCTTATAATTAAAGAATATTGGATGATCATCGGCATATACAAATTTTTTGCTTGTCACGTATGTAAAATATCGCCGTGTATTGTACACCAAAAAAATTAACGATTGCCTCGCAAGGACAGATTTTAAATATAACTACACCAAGTTTCAAAAAAAAAAAAAAAAAATTTACTGCGATATATTTTAAAACAATTCATTTGATTACTTTATCCTTTCGAGACAAAAAATATACGTAAGAGAATTTCATCAATTTAAATACTTAATACATATGTATACTTCAAAAATAATCCTTACAAAATCGAATTGATTTTATAAAATTTGTTTAATTGAAACGTCACTTTAATTAAATTCCCATAAACGCATGCTATGTGCAAATACCGTTACAATATATACCGTTAAACTAAAATACAATTTATGTCGCATATTAGTTCTATATCTTAATTCGCTTTAGTTTGTCTTTGATAAGTTGGTATGTACGTTTTATTGGTATTTATGCGTCTCTACTGTATCGAGCGCGACAGATAACGGTAAGAGGTTTTGTTTCTGTCTAACGTAGCTGAGTAAGAACGTATTAGACTCAGAAATCTACACTGTTTCTCTGTATTGAAGTATACAGACTAATTATTGTATGTAGTTGTGTGTGGCAAGGCACGCGTCGGTTTTTAGTGAAGGCATCATTATTATTTTGATCGTCAAATAGAAAAGAAATGCCAAAAGCAAAAGACATACCCATGGTCAGGAAACGTTGCGCCGAGAGCTCTGGTGAAGACGAAAATAAAAATGAAAACGTAACCTTAGAGTCATCTTCGACATTGTATATAAAATAAAACACAATTTGGTTAAATATCAAACATGTATCCTTATTGAGAGTTTTTTAAGACTAATCTAATGCTTGGACCTGATAAACTGATCTAACTGTGGGTTCCTGTGCTGCATCGACAGTTATTGTGTGTGCAGAGTCGACAATAATTGTGTAATATATGTGGCGGCTATTAAATTTCGTCACTTATGCGATGGGCTTTTAAGAAATTTGTATGGGGCGCATGCGCGTGGTTCTTGGTGCAATGTTGTTTCCATGTTGTATCGATCAGAAATGCAAAGTACTCGCGAAGATTTTAATGATTGTTGGCGGCTTTGATTGCAAGAGATGCTCCCCCGTTGGAAACTGTGGGCTTTTAACATCATCCTGTTTGGACTGTATATATAATTTTCTGACACTCATCTTAATTAGTCCTCTGGCAGTTTTTAGGGTGGCTACCCTAACTACTATATCTTTTTCAGGGATCAGCTCCGTGACCCGAGCCAGTGCCCACTTTAATGGGGTCAAGTCATCGTCCTTGACGAGAACTACATCGTTCTCAGCAAAAATTGGACGTGCGCCACTTGCATCGCTGCTGCAGCACTGTGATAACCTCTGCGTGCCACCGGGAAAAATTTGTTGAAAGTGGGATACCCGCTTCCAGAAATCAAGTCGGTTACACGGCATTTCCTCTAAGTCAGGCTAGAAAAACAGGATCAATGGTGTAGTATCTGAAAAATGCGCAGGAGTTAGTTTATCCAAATCCTCTGGGTTCTCTTCGATCTTATGATGACCACGATGTAGCAAAGGATAGCACTATAGAACCAACGGCACGGTTGAAATTATGTTTTGCAGTTTTTAACGCCGCCTCACAGAGAGGAGCCTTATTCCGTCGATTTCTTTTATAATAGAATGGTCCGCAAAAGTCGAGACCTATGACCATGAATCTAGAAGTTGCGTTCAACCGGCTTTACTATTTTGGGCTTCAATCGATTAGAGATAGTGCACCTATTGAGCACTCTGGACACCGTCTTACGACCTCCATGGGGCCAGTATTGAAAACTTATATTATCAAGTAGCGATCAGGGTCCTGCATGTAGATTGCTACGATAAAGATGCATAAAAATAGCATCGTCAATATGATAGAATTCTGCGCAGAGAAACTTAAGCTGGAGTTGCGCAGCTGCCCTCCCACACGCATGATGTCAACTTAATCTAGAAACTTAAAGATTTGACTGGTGTTTTTGTTTGAAGCCCTTCGTAGTTTACCGAAAGGTGAGCCATGTGCATTGTCCGAACTGAAAGCCATATGATTCGCGAATTAACTCTTGCGGAGTAAGGACGTGCCTTTTCCGTAGCGGACGATTGTAAGCCGAACTTCAGTTAACACTCTCACCAGCGCTCTGTGTGAGTATCAGCAGTATCACGTGATCGCCAATACACACGCAAGCAATTGAGTGTGTGTGTGAAGTCGCGCTCACTAATACATAAGCACGGTCTGTGTGTGTTATCTTATGAACCTGCATACGAATAACATCAGCAGCTTGATAAATATCAATCACGTGCTGGCTGACAGCAGTCAGCAAGGCAACTTAACTTTTGCCCTGCACCCCTCTCCACCCAAGGATGGACTGGCAATTGTTCCAATAAGAACAAACGTAAGATTTCACGTAGACCTCCTAAGCAGGCACCATATGACCGACTCAGCACAATCGCAGCCGCAAAATCCCGATTGGCCAAAAACTCCTTTGCCCTGCTGTCTAGCGATGATATCACAGAGTCAGATGTCGACATTCAATCCGACGCCGTGGATTCTAAACCTTCTCCTTTGGATTCTAAGCCTTCTTCTGTGGTCACAGTTGAACCACCTTTGAAATTTAACGATGTGTTGCAATGCTACCGTTGCCAGGGGTTTGGGCACTCTCATAGATACTGTTAACTTCTACATAGATGCGTCAAGTGCGGTGAGGGGCATATTTAATCTGAATATACTAAGCCCAGAAATGAACCGGCTTTCTACCTGCCTTTGAAAGGTGATCATGTGGCATCATACAAAGGTTGTAGCGCATATAAAAAGACCAAGGCACTCATCACACACAAGCCCAGCCGCCCGTTACTCAACTCTACAAGGCTACCAAATGCAGCGATCACATCAATTGCCGACAACAACTTCAGCTATGCTAGCGTTGTTAAGGGTGCAACCACTACCACTCAAACTGCTTCCCCTCAAAGCGAACCGGCCATGGAAGCTCTAATGGAGAAAATGTATAAAAAAAACTTCAGCCAGATGATAGTTCTTATCGCCTCTTTGATTAGATCATGCTCGAAGTAAATTTGAAAATAACCATCTGGAATGCGAACGGCCTCTGCAACAACAGGTCAGAGGTAGAGCATTTCGTAAAAACGAATCACATAGATATTCCCCTAATTGCTGAATCCCACCTTACAGCAAGATCATTCTTCAAAATAAATGGATATGACCTCATAATAGCAAACTCTCCTAACGGCAATGTACGTGGTGGAGCTGCAGTGCTCATTCAAGGTGACATCCGCTATGAAATTGGTTTTACGTGGGCTCCTGCCGCGATGGCTTAATCTCACGGTGCCGACCACGGGTTGGAAAAAATGCCAACCAACGTTCCCCTTGGAACAATATTCCGCAGGTGCCTATAGATGTCACTTCTGTCAGGTTGTGACATCCTCCTTGGTAAGGAACGGGCCTATCTATACCTCTGCTGATCTTTGGTCTCACAGTAGCCGGTT
>JAWNNX010000607.1:0-81078 GCA_035044505.1 Zaprionus lineosus | reverse complement strand
GAAGTCCGGTCGGCTATGGACGAAAGTGACATGCGGAATGAACCGGTGTGTCGTTCGCCCATTTTGGGTGGTGTTCCATCTGATTTGCCAATCAAACAGAACACAATCTAACATTAGCGACTTGCAGTCGCTAATTTATAGCCTCTCTACATCTTTATCAGCCAGCCATTCAATCTGCAGCAAGTCAAGAGGGATCAGCCCCAGCAGAACTTGCAATGCCTCCGTAGATACACAGGCAAGCAGCCTACCAAGATCACACGCTGGCATGCCAACAGATCCTTTTTACCTCTGGCGGACGCAGCTACGAAACAGATGACCCGTATGCTGCGCAAGCAACAATCAGGCCACCATATATGGTGCGGATAGCACGCCTGCTAAGGCCCCACTCGTTGTGCAATATGCGGCGTACTTGACCAACGCCATCATGGATGCCTAGGTATTTAACCTCTGTAGCATAGTTTAGAGTGGCGTCATTTAGCTTAACAACAGGAGGTCGACTAGATGACAAGTTGCCCTTAAGCAACATTGTCACCATCTTGTCCATTGCCAGACTGACGCCCACACTGTCACCCCATGCTTTGACAGTGAGCAAGCACGACGCCGCACTTGTCTCTAAAGCTGCATGCGACTGTCCCTCAATCAAGATGAGCAGATTGTCATCGTATGCCCAACACTTGTAGAGTGGTCTGAACTGATCCAGCAACGCGTCCATCATGAAGCTCCAAATAAATGGACCACAGATGGAGCCCTGTGGATACCCACGAACAACATCTATAAGTGCAAGAAGATTTCCTGGCAGCTACGATATCTCAGTTTTCTAAGAGCACTAGACCAGCTGAAATAGTCGAACGCACCCTTGAAGTCAACAAAAATACCCAGAACATACTTGGAGTTGTTTGACTCTACAGAATCAAGCACATACCTCCAAGCATCCTCTGATCATCCCAGGGATCGTGTTTATTGCGTTCAATAAATGAACGCCATTCGTCATTTTTCACACTTACACGCTTGCGCTTGTACTCATTCAAACTCCGACTATAATTTGCTTTGAGCTGGCTAGTGCTATCAGGATTGGCAGAATGGGCTCTTTGGAATCGCTTCCTCACAGCCCGAACCTGCCGTCGTTTCATAGTCAGCTCATGCGGCCACCATTTAATACTCTGGAATTCACATTTTAGTGCCTTTCAAACGCTTGGTCGTTTGCATGAGCTAACCACTCATCAACCTTTTCGACCTGCTCATCGACAGGTAAGGTGCCAAATGCACTTAGCGAGAGCTGAGAAGCAGCTTCGCTTAAGAATACGCCGTGAAGTCGCCAGTTGGTCCTAGCAGTACACCACATATTTAACACAGAGATACTGTTGGTTGGCATAAAGCATATACGGTTCGATTTCTTCATTGAACTTACAGTATTGTAGTGTATTGAAGAGTATACATGTGACGACTTTCGCTACATACAATATAAATGCATTGTAGCACTTTGTTGCAATGTTTACATAAACAATAGATTCATATAACCACTTATGCTCAAGTGCAGGGTCAGCATATTTGTGTGTGGCCCCTGCCGACATAAGTGAAATTTAATACACTCGCCCTCTTGAAGCGACAATTACGTCGCTTATCAATATGTAACATAAGAACGACTGCTCCGCTGCCGGCGTCACTGGCAGCGCCTTTGGCGGTCATAGACTTAAGTCAAATATTATTGAACACATTCGATATTGTACTTCCAACCGAAGCAGACGTTCCACGTCTGACTTCAGAAATAATAAAGTAAAATAAATACAAAAAAACCAAAGGATATTTCCTTTTTCTACAAAACAACCAAAGGATATTATCGTTTTCTACAGTATACACTACCTACAACTAATCTACCGAAGCTACCTTGCAGACTGGTGGTTACCCCATAGTCAGTAGAGTGCACAATAGTGCACTCAATACTGACATCGTTAACCACCACTGCTGAATTAGCCCTGCTGTCAGTAAAAGCCGGCATGTTCGCAGGTAATCCTCGTATGCAACCTCCAATTGCATACGGCTCCTGCAGCAGGACCACTACAATATTCCTCTCTAGCATAAGTGTGCCCAAATCACACATAGCGGAAAACGCCACCTGACAGTTCAACTGGAGGACGTTGTAAGCCATCCTAATGTCCGGTTTGTACCCTTGCTAACACAGCCCTATATATCGGCTGGGTTTTTTACGACCCACGTCATTTCCTTGGCGGACGGAGTGCGGACGACCACCCCGCCCCTCTTTAGATCACGCACCTCATGTTTACGGACCCTAAGTGCCGACGCCACCTCGCTCCTGACCTTCTCGGCTACCTGCTTCCCCGTGACTGTCGGGTCACTACTGGTCATAGCTGCTGACCATGTCTCCACTGGCTTCCTCAAGCGAGGATCAGCAGTGGGACCAGCTGTGGCAGCGTTAACTACGACCGGGGGCGCAAGCACCGGGAAGGCAGCCTGTGGGTGCTGCAGGAGGGGCTGCGGGACTGTGCCGTGAGCACAACGCTCTTGCAGTGTCGCGATCTTCATGGCCATAGCCATGAGGCATCGCAACACCTGGACTGCATTGGCAGACTCAAGCCCCGATTGCCGGACCACCTCCATGACCAATTACCGTTTGCAAAAACAACAATGAGGCAGCCGTCCAACATGTGCTGTTCTTATTAGTTATTGCGCGCGCGTTCTCACTCTCAATTGCTATTTTTAGAAATTTACTAAAGACCGTCCGCTAAAACGTCCGTCACCAACCACTGCCAGATTCGTACTGCAGTGCCGTAATACTTGATATCAAACAAGCGTTTGATAGAGTCTGGCACGTAGGCCTCCTTCTAAAACTAGAGAGTATCCTGCCCGACGTATTATTCTTCGCCCTACTGAAATCCTACTTGGAAAATAGATTCTTCTATGTCAGGTGTGGAGAAGCCAACTCAACGGACAGAGCAATTAGAGCTGGAGCCCACCAAGGAAGTGTGCTCGGTCCCGTACTCTACTCTATCTATGCAGCAGATATGCCACTCCGCAGATGACACTGCCTTCTTAACCTTTGCCAGCTCTCCTAGAGAGGAATCTGAAATAATGCAAAGGCAACTTGACCTACTCAACTCATGGCTGACAAGGTGGAACATAGTCGTCAACCCTGACTAATCATCGCATTCTACGTTCTTCTTGACCCCTGGCTGCTGCCCACCTGTCCATCTGGACGGCGCGCTCATCCCAGAATGCGATATTCCCAAATACCTTGGCATGATTTGAGACCACCGCCTTACTTGGAGTGATCACATCTGGTTCAAGAGAAAGCAAGCTCAAGCGTTTTAACTGGCAGAGGATCTAGTCTCCCACTCAGCACCAAACTACAAGTGTATAAAGCCATAATTAAGCCCATTTCTTCCTATTCATCTTTGGGGCACTGCGAGCCCTAGCATTCGTTTGCAAGAACAGAAGATGCAGAACAAAGCCCTGCGCATTATTGCTAGTGCCCACATATTTCAAAGTAATGTTGAGATTCAAAATTACTTCGAGATCCCTTGGGTGAACGATTCAACTGTCAAAAGGAGCTATCAATAAATACATCAAAAGGCTCCACGAGCGCTCCAACAACCTGTCTCTAAATCTTTTGGACAACAGCAGCTCCTCCACAAGACTACAGAGGACCAACCCGCTCGGCCTCCCATGGGAATAAGCTGATAATGTACTCACTAATATATAAATTAATTTATCGCTAATGTTAACACAAGAAATTTTATGTTGATCTTAAATAAACTGCTGTATTAATGCACAATTAAAAAAAAAAAAAGCCATACATATAATAAAATATATATAATTACGCGCGTGAGTTTCTCCTAGAAATTATCGAATTTGTAATCCAGTGAGACGCTCTAGCTGGATCTAGTGATGACCAGGCAAGCCCATGTTAGTTCCGGTAGCTGCGGTATAACCAGAAAAGTAGGTGGCCGCACCATTGCGCCATAAATTGAATTCCAACAGCACGCTTGACAAACTTCCTCCGGAAAGAATTTCAATAAGGTTTTGCATGGTAAGTACGTGGTTTCTCTCCAATCCCGCAGTCAAATCCTGAATGACGAGAGTTCGATTAGTCCGTGATCACCTGAAAACGGGAAGGCTCATCGCGAATCCAGAAGAGGACAACATACGAGTCCGTCCAGCAGTAAAACGGGCGGCAGAACAATTTCATTTTCTGCACCTGATTGACAAGTCGAGGCAATAGCACGGCAGCATAAGCTTTAGCTTCGGAACAAAATTTTAGAGAGGACAAGAACATTACAGATTTTTTTTTCATGTATTCTGGACACAACATAAATACATCCACCATAAGCAACACTGCTCGCGTCGCTAAAACCATCAACTTTGACGACGGTGCTTGGCACGCCTGTAATTTGTGGGAATTATACGCCTTATGCTCGCTTTAATTTTTCGAATAATTTTACCCATTCCATCTCAAGAGCCAATTTCAACCTTTCTTCCCAGTCCAGCCCTTCTGTCCAAAGCTGATGCATGAAAACTTTGGCCTTGTTTATTAAGAGACAGTTCAGTCCCAGCGGATTGTACAGGCGAGCAATCGTAGGGAGCACAAAGCGCTTGCTAGAATTCGGAGTGTCTGATGGTATACAAAATGAAAACATCCGCTTGTCATATGCGGGATCCCATACAGCACCAAGTGTCTTGGTTATGTCACAGCCAAACTTCAGAAAAGTGTCCCTTGCTGATTTAGGTATCTCGTTTAGAGCGGCAGTATCACTAGAGCACCATTTTCACAGCTCGAACTGTCCCTTCGACAACAAGTCCTTTGCATCTTTCATGATTTCTGGAGCCTCGCGTGTTAGAAATCGCGTTTCAAAACGTTGGCTCTAATTGGATGCCAGAGCCTTCGTCTATGGCCAACTAATGCATGACTCTTACATATAAATAAGTCGCAGGCTTCGTTCCATACGTGGCAGTATATGGCTTGTATATCTGTCTTTTTTTGATTGAATCACGTCACGGAATGCAGTGTAAATAGGTGTCAGGATGCGTGGCTCAAGCGCAGCGATTAATTTTGCAAATATCGCCAGCTAAAGCAAAAACAAACGTTTGAAGTGCAGCAATGTGGAGAATAGCTTCAGCTAAATGGTGGGAACAGACATTATAACAAAATTAAATGAATATCCAGTTGTGAAGCGCGCAGAACCATAAAAACGACGCGTAGTTTTGTTGACGTACTGTTATTCTTGAGCCCACAGTGGTGAGGCAGGAAAAATTTGCAGTTACCAAGAATGTACGCAAGGAGGAGGAGACACGTGCTTCAGTTCGATGTATTCGTGGACTTTTTTATTCCAGATACCGAGCTAGCCTTTTCTCTAAGTTCAGAGACTTACGTAATGCCTACATGTTTGAATTTCCAAGCACGTCCAGACTGATCTTTCGTACCATTGGTGAATCAGAAAGAGCTAGACTTGAAGTAATCGTCACATTGGCGCTCCTTCTTGGAATATTCAGCGCCGCAGTCAGCAATATCTTTTCTGTTTTAAAATTTGCGTACAAGCGAGTCCAGCAAATCACGTTTACCTATTGAAGTAATAATATTAATCTGAAAACCACTACCATCAAGTGCACGGTAAGGAATCCATGATCCAGAGCGATAATTAGCCTGCGCGACTGCTGTCTTCAAAAACACGTGGCTTGTGCTAGACTTATTAGCTAATATGCAGCCTGCATGGACACGTTGTTTTTGCTTTGTGCAGTCGATAACCTGATTGTCGACGTGCAGTCGACACAACATCGCCCGAATTGGCGATCTCGGCTGCTGTCGCTTGCATTGGAGAGAGGAAATATTCAGCCCGTCGCCACGTAAAAGGTACCCGAATTGGTAGCTCCAGCTAATTCAGCTGACAAGAAGAGCCATCTTGCAGTCGCCGATAGTGCCCGAATTATCGGTTTCGGCGGCAAGAGCTGGCGTGTGAGCACATATTGCATTAATTTTACTCTCTTGTATTCTAAATAATTCAAAGGAGCAGTCCAGAGAGTACTCACTGGAGCAGCCGGTATGGGATGTACTGCTACATATCCAAACAAAATCTTCGTAAGTCTCAGACTCTCAGACTGTTGCTCCCAATGCTCAAGCCCTTTATAATATAGCGAATTACTGACTTCGTCTCCATGTTTCCCATTGCAGTGAACTTTCGTATTAGCAGAATGTATTTTTAGAAAATCTCGTATTTTGGCGCTCCCAAAGTTCTGCCTGAACTCTTTCAGCAGTGCTTTATCTAATTCGACAAACGAACTCACAAACTCTGACTAGAGAAATAATTGAGCGGTACTGGTCGTTTTTGCGTGCGCGATTACACATTTTTATTTCTCATTTAATCTATAGGCTTCCGCATTTTATTAAAAAATGTTAGCTATTTTGCTACCAACACTGAGTCCCCATGAAAGTCCGGTATGACTTTGGAAACGCCTTTCACCGACATCACTGGCTCACTTTTTTTTACTTTATCTGCCTGAATTTTTTAACGTCAGGAATTGTATCATTTCTTGCAGGCTTTCCTGATTGTCTCGGACTGTTCTCTCGATTCACGTAACACCCATTGCTTTTGCCACACTGTACGCACCGTCTTATTCCTCTTCTTCGTCCCGCAATAAAATTCTCTTTTGCGTCTCTGACCGAGTGTTTTTGGACACATCTACATCTTTGTTGTTATCTGTTCAGTTCTCCTTGGTCAATGTTCTGGCACGGTTGCGCCCCAAATTGCAAGACGATGCGTAGTTTTATTGATATAGTCAACAATAACATAAAAGTGGCTGTGTTGACGGTTGTTCGCTGCTTTACGACGACTTCTTAATGACTTCACGACTGTCACTTCTTGATGGCACCTGATAATTGTCGGCCACTACTACCTTTTAATATTGATCCAATCCCAGGGATTATTATTTTGAACAGAATGCTCGAGAAATATCGTCGCTCCTTTCGTTCTCTGTGGTTCCTGTAGTAGCGGTTTTTGCTCTCCGTTTTTGGAGTTGTTTCTGCTCTTATATTGGCTCAGCGCCAAAATTACTTAGTTTGGGATTTTTAAAAAAGGGGGTATTTGTAGTTTTATATAATGCTATATACAATTTATATATAATAATTTAGTATAGAATAGTATAGTATTGTATAGAATAATGAGTGAGACGAGTAACGCCAGCTTCGGCGTCAATGTAACGCCGCGCACAAAGAGGAGCCCACGCAGTAGCACCGATAAAAACAGAGTCGTCGACGAGGTGGGCCGAACTGGGGCAATAAGGGAGAATCGGCTGTTTCTTAGGTTGCCGTCACAGCTGTCATTGACAGGTCGGTTACAAAGAAGGGGTATCCTCTCGGAGGTCCATTACGCTAACTGCGCACCCGCAAAGAATCGCGTGGCCGTTTACCTGTGCAGAGCCGTCGCCTCCGCAAGTAGTCCACAGGAAGGAGTAATATGGGAGGAAACTACCGCCATCCTGGCTGAGTGGGCCTCAGCTGTTCCTGCAGCTGCTCCGTCCGCCAATGAGATTAGAAAGATTTTTAGAAGCTAAACCTTCTTCCAAGGTTGGGCTAAGTGTGGATTAGACTAAGGAGATTCGGCCACAAGGTGTCCCAATGTTCCCTCAAAATTAATGTTCGGCGTCAGTGTAATCAATTGGGCCACATCGCTGCAAAATGCATGATCCAGGTAAACTGCAGGAACTGCCAGGTCAAGGGCCTGCCTTCCGGGTACTTCATGCTGTCGCGAACCTGGTCGTATTGGCAAGATGCAAGAAAGACATTAGGATCCCACAATAGAATTGTCAGGATCCCTTTTTCGTTATGTGTGATTTGGATGGACTCATGCCAGAAGGGAGTAGTGTAGTAGCCCTGCTGCAGGAGCTGCATGCAATTGGAGTTCACATAAGAGGATTACCTGCTTTTACTGACAGCAGGGCTAATTCTGCGGTAGTGCACTGTTGTGCACTCTACTGACTATTAGGTTTGTACTAGTCCGCAAGATAGCTTAAATATACACATTAAAGCGATTATTATTATTTTTAAGTTTTAATTTCCTTAGTATATTTTAGTGCACTACAACTTTTTCTTCTCTTTGGCAAATGCGTTCCACAGTATCGCCATACTGTTTAAACTTAACGCAAAATTAGGTGCCGTGGGTTACCGTATCGTCTGTTTATATTTGTTTGGGGGATAGAAAATATTTGATTTGAGTTGCTAAAGTTATTTACCGCATAAAATTTTTGTTCAAGAATTGTTAATGTTAGTTAGCGAATCAAGTAGTTATAAGAATTGATAAAGGTTTTTATCGCATGAAGTTATTTAATTTTCGTATCCAACCGGTTATGCCGTTAAAGTAATTTTTACTTCTGAGTGTTGAGTTTTTAATGCTTTTTAAGTCGGCTAACGTCACGCATTATGAGTGAAATGGAAATTACGGCAGACGGCAGACAGCGAAGAAGGACTTAGAGCAATAGTTTCCAAGTAATTCATTATGGATTTGCATTCGAATAATTAAAGTAGAAAAATGTGAGAAAATTCTTTGTGTTAGCTATCAAAACACGTTTATCAACGTATAGGCGTTGAAAAGGTAATGTGGATAGAAGGGAAAAAGTATTAACAGGTGCCCGACCAGGCTACACTTTTAAAGAGCAAAACCCAAAATTATAATTTTAATTTAAAAAACATAAAAAAAGTCCGTGTGTTTTTAATAAAATTTCTGGTGTTGTGTGCAGTACAACAAAAAAAAAGTTATAAAAACATAAAACAATTAATAAATAAATGGTTCTTCAATCACCCACTGCGGTTATTTGCCCACGCCTATTGTGTGGCTTATTCTCGAGTGCAAAAGTTTTAGAGCAACATAAGGTGAAATAATAAAAACGACCGGGTGCCGCAATGGACACTGTTTGGTTACGCACTATTGAAGAGCGTTAAACCAAGCGATGTTCATAGAACACCCTGTTCATGAAGTACTCCAGAGAGTAAATCCTCTATATTTTAGTACATGTACTCACACACTCATTTTTCGGTGTGAGTGCATACAGTATATAAGGCACATTTATAGTATAACTCTTTCTTCTTGTCGTTTTGAACTTATTAGCTGTCGGTCAGTAACTTATCGCTGTCGCGTATTATTTCTAATATAGCACTTCTCGTCTCGAACCATTAAACAAACTGTCGTGTCGAACAAACAAAACTGTCGTGTTAAATTATAAAATAAACTATACAATCAAAAATCTCTCGCCTACATTGTATAAAATAACAGTTGCCAAAAAAGCTTGGTAATTCAACATTGTTGACCCCGACGTGATTTTTTCTTTAATATAAAACTTTTATATTAAAGGGTTACGAAAATTGCATAATCGCATAGTACAAGCGAACCCCGCGTTTGCGCACGCGTTATAATTATTGTTGTTGTAAGTGTTGGAATGTTGCTCAGTGTTTGAACTCTTCGCTACAAAGCGACAACTTTGAGCCGCTATCTTCAAATTACTGTTCAGATTTGTTTGTGTTAAGCCGCAAATTTAACAGTATTTTGAAGCTGCTGCTTTACAGTTGTCGTTCTTGAACATTGTTCAAACCTGTACCAACATACTTACATTTACTAAGCAATGATAAAATAAATAAATTAAAAAATCGATAAGGTTTTGTTAAGTCGACAAAGTGCTTATCTCTCTCTGCTGTGGCTCCCGCACGTCGCGCATCCCTCATTGGATGCGACGCCTACAAACAGCAAAAACGTTTTTACTGCTGTTGGTTTTGTGTACCCCGCACCCCGTCGAGTTCGATCGTCCACAAGTGCTTATCTCTTTCTGCTGTAGCTCCCACACGTCGCGCATCCCCCGTTTGATGCGATGCCTACGAACAGCGAAGATGAGATTAGTGCTTTGGTTTTGTGTACCCCGCACCCCTCCAATAGTTGTGACGTCCAAAAGGTGCTTATCCATTTTGGCTGTGATATGGGCACGTCGCGCATCCCCCATTTGATGCGGCGCCTACGAACAGCGAAGATGATATTTATGCATTGGCTTTGTGTACCCCGCACCCCCTTTTTACTTGTGTCGTCGATAAGCCGCGTAGTGCAGCAAAATTGCAATGGAACAGCTGGGTTCGGAGCATCACCTGCGCTGTTTGCCCAAGTATATACGAAGCAATTGTAACCGTTTTGATAAAACAATGTTATACATGTTAGTGATTGTTTAAAGCCCATCAACGGATCATAATGGAAATTTTTACCAACTAAAAGAGCCACTTGGAGTCGGCTGCTTATGCCGGACGCTATTTTCTAAGAGCGCATGAAATGTCATCACACTTGATACACGGCTATACAATGACGAGACTATTGGAAAGACCTAAAAACATTTCATTCTGGCTGACGGGAACATGCTTCTTAGTAGCAATATCTTGGACCGCGAGTCTCTCATTTGAGTGGTTACTAAAGGACTTGGTGTGATGAACAACTGTCAAATGAACGTCAAACTGTCGCAGAAGCAACGACACAAGAAGATGTAGTGAAAGCTGTTAGGGTCAATGTATCGCCCGTTTGTCGATGGCGGAAAAATGGAGCCAAACCTAAAAACTTGTCGAGAGTTTGGCTATTGTTTTTGTTCGCATATTATAACAGCTCTGTCGCCAACTGCATTGGTCGCTGCCATGGATAGGATGACACTTACTGGCTTGCTTTCTGGATAAACTAGATATGCCTTCCCATCGAATTGTTAATGCGCATTGTAAATAAGAAAATGTTAAGTGATAACGACTTTGCCGTGCGCCTCGAAGTAAATCGCTGCTCCTCTGTATGATGTTGCTCTGCATGAATAACCCAAGAAGCTCAGATGATGATCGAAGTGATGGTCACGACTCAAACCGGTGACCTGCTCCATTGATTATTCCGCAACACATAAATATTTGTTTCATACAGTTATGGGAAAGACGTCTGGAAAGCATTAATTGATTTCGATGAGACGTTGAGAAGCCCCAAGCTCAGAATGCAGCCGAAACAACATCAGACAGCGCTTTCCTAAAATCGAGCAGGGGCAAACAGTGTAAGCGTACGTATGGGACACTAACGTAAAGCAAGGATGATGCCTCTTCTCCTGCATGATGTAGAAGACGACGAAGCCTACGACGCAATATGGAACCAAGCAGAACATTGTTTGAAAGCCCTGGTCTTTCAAGGGGGGGAGTATATTTGGTTACGCAATATTGAAGAGCGTTAAACCAAGCGATGTTCATAGAACACCTTGTTCATGAAGTACTCCAGAGAGTAAATCCTCTATATCTTAGTACATGTACATTTTTCGGTGTGAGTGCATATAGTATATAAGGCACATTTATAGTATAACTCTTTCTTCTTGTCGTTTCGAATTTATTAGCTGTCGGTCAGTAACTTATCGCTGTCGCGTATTATTTCTAATATAGCTCTTCTCGTATTGAACTATTTAACAAACTGTCGTGTCGAATAAACAAAACTGTCGTGTTAAATAATAAAATAAACTATACAATCAAAAATCTCTTGCCTACATTGTATAAAATAACAGTTGCCAAAAAAGCTTGGTAACTCAACAGACACGTAACGCCTTCCACGTCTTCTACGGGCGCAAAGTATAAAAAAATAAGGGGTGTGGCAATGTACTACATAGGCTTAAAAGTGCGGAATGCGCTCGAAAGAGCTACGTAGTGCATTATATGAGAGGCCGTACCATGATAAGGAATATGTTAGAACGGATCAATACGGACCGCACCGGTCCAGTGGCGGTACCAAAATTATAAAATAATGTGAAGCAGAATAAAAAGAAAAGAAACCCAAGCTAAAATAAAATATATGTATATTATACATTTTTACTTTATTTACAATTGATCTTCTTATTCACCAAAACCTAGTACAGACAAACCAAACACCGAACACACAAGTATACAAGTGCACGAGAAAAGCAAATACTTCAACTGAAGTGGCTCTTACGAGTTAAGAAAATCCACAGCAACGACACCAGCGGGTGAGTGAAACGTTTTTTATTCTTAAATCCTCCTTTCCAAAAAAAAAAAAAAAAAAATAACCAAATTAATAACAAAAAAATGTAAGACATGAAAGAAGCAGTTAGCAGATTTGATGCCTCGTTAAAGACATTGCTCGTTTAAGACATTGGAAAGGTTGCCAAATGTATTGCAAATGGACCACTTCCTTCGGTTATGCCCTGTACAGAACATATGTTAAAAGAGACACTTACCTTACCATTTTGCGTTAAAGAGCTAAAAGCTTTTCAAGGTCAATATGATACATAAACGTCATAGAATAGCTGGGCGAAATTTATTTCAGTGACTACGATATTGTGAAGAGTAAGCCTCTGTATAGTCCTATTCTTTTGCACATCAGGCAAATAACTAGGGACAGCGCCGCTATGGCGCTCATATCTTATAAAGTGCAGAACGATGACCGACTGTAGAATAAAAGAGTGCTAACGCTCGACAGACCACTAGTCCTTCAATAAGAGGTCAACAATCACCTGTTCCTTATTTACCGACCTCACCCCAGCTTTTAAAATGGAGTCTAACCAATCGGACCAATCGTACCGGTTTGGTTTTAACGTGAAGGGAGAAGAAACCAGCAATGTTAAATGCACTCACAGCACTACGTCATCAACTAACCCTTTCCGAAAATCGCAATGGCCAGGACACAAGCGAGGTGCCCACCATACGCCCTAACAGAATTGAATCCGACGGGAAAACCGAGCTACATGAGGACGATACATACATACAACGGAATAAATGTGGAAGTTATGGACGGTCCGAGAGAAGAACAAGCAGAAGAACATGCAGAAGTCCAAGAGACCGGTTATGTAGTAATGGGACTAGCCGTCGGTTTGCCACAGGTTATGTTAAACACACTGTGTTGATGAACCATTTCCTCTAGGTAGGTATTATTAGACCTTCAATTATCTAATTTTGGTCGTCCCCAAAAAACAGAAGTCTAACGGGGAGGAACAATATAGTCTGGTTGTAGATTTTAAACGCCTTAACTCGGTTACCATTTCTGACACTTTTCCAATAACGGATATGGATTCTACATTTGCGAGTTTTGGGAAGGCCAAACACTTCACTTTATGTGGAGTTCTTGGGTTATATCGTAAGCGGCAAAAGGTATAAGGGCGGACTTTAAAATGTACAAAGCTATTAATAATTGAAACCTTTCTCGGGATGACGTCATATTCCAAACCTGAGGTGAGTTGAATAGAATCAAATTGTCGCAATCCAGGCAATCTTCATAAACTTTAAAGAATAGGCATTACAAACCTTTAAGGATTTGAAAACGGGACTTTCTTTGTCTGAGACTTTAGCATGTCCAAGCTTCGACAAATTTCAATTGACAGGGAAAAATAGGCCTATAGCTTATATCTACCGTTCATTGAGTAAGAAAGCTATGCAATCGATGAAAAAAGTTTGCAATTGCCTGGGCTTTGGATAATTTGCGATCATATCTGTATGGCGCGGTATGTTTAAGGATCTGTACCTAAAAATCAGCCTCTTACGTTTGCTTTAGGTAAAAGAAAATTGCATGCTTAGCTGAAGCGCTGGAAGTCTCGTATAGAGTAAAACTGCGAATTAATATACAAGCCGGAAAAATCAAACATCGTCACCGATGCGTTCTCCCGTTTACCAAACATATAAGTTAAGTTAGTTGTTATTATTTTGGTTAAAAAAATTCAACAAGTCACTTTTTATTATTATCGTATTATCGTATTTATTGATTTGAAGGTAAAGCTTAGACTAATCTTAATATAAGGTCTAGGTTCCCTACCTAACCTCTGTGCGCCGGCAGCGAAGTCCAACGTCGCGGCGGCGGTTCCAATTCCAGGTATTCAAAGAGCTGCGTGTGCTAATTGAACACCTGCACTTCATTGGAATTGGGGCACGTTGATCGGCTCGTGCAGGAAGTGGTGCAGACGCTAGGCTTGCACTTTCTTGGATCGATGTGCAGATGCCTGGCTTGCACTTTCTTGTGTCAATGACTTTACCGAAGTGTGGAAAGTCATTGACCATTATAATCCGTTGTTAACTTATATATAGTGACGTAATCACGTCTACACGATACTCTCCACACAACACACAACACTCTCTACACAATATCCACTTCAAATTAGACAGAAACAAATAAAATATTAAAGTTATTACCGCTGCACTCAACATGTGTGCAACAGCTATCCTTTTTGACACACTCAAAAACAATTATCCAAAAACCACCCTCAACATGAATGAAATTGTACACCACCAAACCTCAACTTCAACATAAAAGAAATTGTTAACTATAACCAATTGATCGATGCACTAAACCCCGACCCAAGCATAAGATGAAATTGTAAACCATAACCAATTCCACTTAAACCAACACTTAGACATAAGAAAGTTCCAATAGCGAGGTATGCTCAGGACCTTTTGAGCATCACTGAAGTTAGTCTTAAGCTGATCTTTGAATAAAGCACTTCGTACGGAGTTGAAACTCTTAAAATCTTGTGTTATAATTTTTTGTTTTAAAGTATTAGCGTTGGCCTTAGTGTAAGGCACGGTCCATTAGTTCGACTCAACAGGAAACTGCATTTATTTTACTGGCGCAGTCGGTAGGATACAATTAAGTATACGTTAAAAGAACCGCGAGTGAAAAATAAATTAAATTTTATAATTCGGAAAAAACTCGCCAAACGTTCGCGACAATAACATTTTTGTTTCAACTAGGATTATAGTTCCAATTCGGTTGTCCTATTAAAAGTTGAAAGGAACTATACAATAAGTGTAACGTATAACACGTAAAAATAAAAAAAAAATAACTACAAAATAAAAAATAAAGAAATTAAAAACAACAACACAAATTACACAAAGATGACGCAACCAACAATCATTGCCCCAGCCTGTTTAATAAGCTTAATCGAGGTCAACCTAGCCGAAGCAAGGAGACAACTAAAGGACATCCCTACGTTCACTGGAGACCCGTCAGCTTTGTTCACCTTCGTCAGTAGAGTTGACTTCGTATTGTCTCTCTACCATACGGAAGACGTACGTCAACAACACATATTACTTGGAGCCATAGAGAGGAACCTCGATGGACCTATCACTAGATCTCTGGGTTTGCCGAGCATCAATGAATAAGGGCAAGATTGATCTCGGAGTACAAACCGCAGACACCGAATTACAAGCTATTGGAGGACTTTAGGGAAACCCCGTATAAAGGAAACTTGCGTGCGTTCTGCGAGGAAGCAGAGAGACGACCACAACTGCTAATTTCTAAGTTACATCTAGAAGGTAATAATGCTAACCTTTCAATTTATTTAGAAGCTATAAGAGATTCGATTAAGATACTTATAAGAAGATTACCATTAAGTTTATACACCACCCTAGTACACAATAATATATCAGACCTTAGATCTTTAATTAGTGTAGTACAGAAAGATTTTATGAAGAAAATGTTAATATCAAAATTTTAATTCGAATTCATTTAAATCTAATTCAATTAACCAAACCCATTCCCAACCAAGATATCCACAACATTCCCAACCAATACAACTTAATCCTAACCCACTCCAATACTTACAACATTCTCAACAACCACAGCAAAATTTCAGTACCTATCAATATGCACCCCGACCCACTTATACACAACCTTTGATCTATAACCAACCGATAAGACACAACCAGTTTGGTGCTCACAAATATGGGAGCTCAGTCCCTCACGCACCACAACAAGCCCCTAGGTTTAATAATAACAACTTTCACACAAACCAACCATTTAAAAGATCTAGACCAGCAGATAGTGAACAAACCAAAATGTCTATTGATGAATCTAGATTTCAAGAATACAAACAGTATGGGCACAATTACGATCAGGAATTAAATTATGACCAACAACAATATTATAATCAAAAACAATACTATGATCAACACCAGTACGAACAAAGCTACTTAAACCCCAACCAAAACCAACCCCAATACAAACAAATAGAATATGAGACACCAACCAGACCATACCAAAACAAAGTAAAATTTGACGAAAATTTTCAACTAACCAGCCCCGGACAATACCAATATTTAGAGATTTCACATAAAGGCAAAACATTTAAATGCTTTATTGACACAGGATCCACAATAAATATAATGCAAAAAAATATTTTTTCACTCCCAATCCACAATTCCAAATGTGAAGTTCATACATCAAATGATGTTATGACACTTAACGAATCAGTTATTTTACCCAGCAATAACATAATTAAAATTCCCGAACAATTTTATTTACATAATTTTTCTAAAGACTATGACATACTAATTGGCAGAAAATTGCTTAATAATGCAGAATCCATTATAAACCACAAAACCTGTACAGTCACACTTTTCGACAAATCATATCCACTTATAAGTTCAAGTCCAGATGACCACCAAAATTTATTTACACAACAAGCATTTGAATCAGAAATAAACTCATTTCCCATACCAACAAAAAGTTTTAGTTTTGACCAATTTAGATTAGACCACCTCAATCAGGAGGAAGACTCCAAACTAAAGAAACTCCAAACGAAAATACAAGAATCTTCAATTTATAGAAGGAAATTATCTGACATTCACAAACACAATTAAACATGTTCTTAATACTACACATAATTCTCCTATATATTCAAAACAATATCCACAAGCTCAAGCACATGAAATAGAAATTGAAAAACAAGTTGAGGAAATGCTTCAACAAGGGATAATTAGAGAAAGTAATTCACCATATAATAGTCCCACTTGGCTTGTACCCAAAAAACTGATGCTTCCGGAAAACCTAAATATAGAATGACAATAGACTATAGAAAACTAAACGAAATCACAATTTCCTACAAATTTCCAATACATAACATGGACGAAATTCTTGGTAAATTAGGAAGATGCCAATACTTCACAACCATTGATTTAGCAAAAGGATTCCACCAAATAGAAATGGATCCAGAGTCCATATCTAAAACAGCATTTTCTACCAAAAACGGTCATTACGAATATGTTCGTATGCCATTTGGCTTGAAAAACGCACCCGCTACATTCCAAAGGTGCATAAATAACATACTTCGACCCCTACTTAATAAACATTGTTTAGTATACTTAGACGACATAATCATATTTTCAACATCCCTTGAGGAACACTTAAACTCGTTACAACTCGTTTTTGATAAATTATCCGAAGCAAACTTAAAATTGCAATTAGATAAATGTAAATTTTCAAAAAGGGAAGCAAATTTTCTTGGACATGTAGTAACTCCTGACGGAATTAAACCAAACCCCCTCAAAGTTAAAGCCAGGTTAGTTGGACTAACCGGCTACTATAGAAAATTCATTCCAAACTACACCAATGTGGCAAAACCAATGACACAATATTTAAGAAAAGGAGCCAAAATAGATATCACAAATTATGAATATGTAAATACGTTTGAAAAACTTAAAGCCTCAGTAACTAGTGAACCAATCCTGAAATTGCCTAAATTTGAGAGGAAGTTCGTACTAACAACAGATGCTAGTAATGCAGCCCTTGGAGCCGTTTTGTCACAAAATGGTCACCCAATATCTTTTATTAGCAGAACTCTGAATAAACACGAATTAAATTATAGTGCTATTGAAAAAGAATTACTTGCCATTGTTTGGGCAACAAAAACACTTCGTCAATACCTACTCGGAAGGCATTTCCAAATAGCTAATGATCACCAGCCTCTCAGGTGGTTACATACATTAAAAGAACCAAATGCTAAACTACAAAGGTGGAGAGTAAAATTGGCCGAATTCGATTTTGATATTGAATACATTAAAGGCAAACTAAACCACGTAGCAGACGCATTATCTAGAGTCCAAATGGAAGAAAATCATTTCGGTGAAGCCACCCAACATAGTGCAGACGAAGACAATAGTAACCTTATCCAAATAACAGAAAAACCAATAAATTTATTTAAAAGACAAGTAATATTCGTTAAATCAAATGGAAACAAGATACAGCATTCTACTATTTTCATTGATTCAATAACTATAATTTATTAGGACAGAATGACTCTTGAAAAGGCAAAAGGATTTCAACTGTACATCGAAAGCGATGCAGACCTAGAAATTATTCAAAAGGTTCATAAAGAAATCATCAATACTTCCCACACTAAAGTAACGCGTAGTCTTATCCTATTAAATAACGTAAACTCCTACGCTGAATTTAAAGAAATTATACTTCAATACCACGAAAAACTTCTACACCCTCGCATACAAAAAATGACTAAGTTGTTCAAAGAAAACCATTATTACCCAAATAGTCAATTGCTTATTTAAAATATAATCAACGAATGTCATGTATGCAATTTAGCCAAAACCGAACACAGAAGCACAAAAATGCCCTTCAGGATCACACCCAAACCTAATCATTGTCGTGATAAATTTATGGTAGACATTTACTCGTCCGAAGGAAAACATTATATTTGTTGTATCGACATTTATTCCAAATTTGCTACCCTCGAACAAATCAAATCAAAAGATTGGATAGAGTGTAAAAATGCACTTATGCGCATTTTTAACCAATTAGGGAAACCTATAATATTAAAAGCAGACAGAGACGGCGCTTTTTCTAGTTTATCTCTTAAGCGATGGCTCGAAAGTGAAGGAGTTGAATTACAACTCAATACCACAAAGACAGGCATTGCTGACATAGAAACATTACATAAAACAATAAACGAGAAAATTCGAATAATAAAAACATCTAACGATGACGAAGCTAAATTAAGCAAAATAGAGACAATTCTTTACATATACAATCATAAAACTAAACACGACACTACTGGACAAACCCCTGCTCATATCTTTATCTATGCTGGGCAACCAATATTAAACACTCAATTGAACAAAGAAAATAAAATAAGCGAAATAAACACTAATCGAAAAGAATATGAGGTAGACACTAGATATAGAAAGGGCCCATTACAAAAAGGAAAATTAGAAAACCCATTTAAGGCAAATCATAACGTAGAGCAAACAGATAATGACCACTATAAAATAACTAATAGAAATAGAGTCACAAAGTACTATAAGACATAGTTTAAAAAGAAAAAGAAATTTAACCAAGTCCCAATCTCGCAGGTCCCTGTATTACAATGATAACATTACTCTTGCTAATTACCATATACCAATACCTACAAATGAAACGATCAAATACGTAGAACCCAATGTAATATTAACATAGAACCTAAGTGAAAACAAGCATAACACAAAATTGTCAAAAAGTTAACAATAAATTAAAAATTGAAGGAAATAAAATAATAAGCATAAGCCAATGTAAACTTGAAATAGGATCCATTATATAAGGTGAAAATTATTTAAAGCCTAAAATAGACCTAACACCATTGTACCCACCACTAGGCATAACTAAAATCAAAATTAATAAACATGATGACATTGTAAAATTAATATCCAAAAATAATATCACACTGTTATTTATTATATTTATTATATTTATTATATTTATTATACTATACTTATATTCCAAAATTGTAACTACTAACCCATTTATAATTTTACGTACAAAACTAATAAGACAAGCAAGAGAAACACCAAATGAACCACAAGAAATAGAAATGAAACAAAATCCATTGCCCCTATTGTATCCAAAAATGCAAGCCCAAGGCTTCTATTTAAGGCATGGGAAGTGACGTAATCACGTCTACACGATATTCTCCACACAACACACAACACTCTCTACACAATATCCACTTCAAATTAGACAGAAACAAATAAAATATTAAAGTTATTACCGCTGCACTCAACATGTGTGCAACAGCTATCCTTTTTGACACACTCAAAAACAATTATCCAAAAACCACCCTCAACATGAATGAAATTGTACACCACCAAACCTCAACTTCAACATAAAAGAAATTGTTAACTATAACCAATTGATCGATGCACTAAACCCCGACCCAAGCATAAGATGAAATTGTAAACCATAATCAATTCCACTTAATCCAACACTTAGACTTAAGAATGTTCCAATAGCGAGGTATGCTCAGGACCTTTTGAGCATCACTGAAGTTAGTCTTAAGCTGATCTTTGAATAAAGCACTTCGTACGGAGTTGAAACTCTTAAAATCTTGTGTTATAATTTTTTGTTTTAAAGTATTAGTGTTGGCCTTAGTGTAAGGCACGGGCCATTAGTTCGACTCAACAGGAAACTGCATTTATTTTACTATATAAATTGTGTAGAGCCAACAGTGGCCAAGTATGTAAACGGTGACGCAAGCTCAGTTGTCACGATACATAGCTCGCTCCAGGATGCATCCCAGTTGTCTGCACATGTTGAAGTATCAATTGATTTTCGGTATTGACCAAATAGAATATGCTGTGAGTACCCACATATATGATGATTTAGTTTGCCTCTTGCGCATGTATTTACAAATTTCAGTGGTAAATGGAGTAAAGATTCTAGAAGCCTATCTACAATCCTTTCAATCCAATTAATTATATTATTAAATACTTCGCGTATTTCAAAATTCGATAACGCAGAGGTTGGTGACAAACGTGTAAGATAAGAAAGAGATATGTAAGATAGTAGAGAAAGAGCATCACGGAACTCATTGAGGGCCAATGGAGGCGCGAATACATATACTACAGCGATGTTATTTTTTTATTTACTCAAACACGTTTACGTAAATGTTGCAAGCTCTATAAATATGACAGGCACCCTACCAAGCCGTGCTATTTTGATATATTGGTGCTAACTTTGCTTGTAAATTGTAACCTTGTTAGCGAGTGACAATTTACTAGTCGTACGGACTAATCAATATCCGGGCAGGTCGTAGCTATAGATGCAGTAAAGCAGTGGCCCCAAAACACTGCCGTGGGGTACACCGGCTGCCACCACATTCTCAGTTGAAAGAGCTGAGTGGAAGCGAACCACAAAGCGTCTGCGCTCGAGATATGTCCGCGGGATGCCAAAGTATGGCGCAGGCAGCATGTCCTTAACTTTGACCAAGCGACCAGTGTGCCACACACGGTCAAACGCTTCTCAAGCATCCAGATAGATTGTGTTGCAAAATTCCTTTCTGTCGAACGCAACCAATTTTCGCTCGACGACCCGATGTAGTTGTTCGACAGTGCTGTGGCCAGCTCGGAACCCGAACTGGTGGTTAGAAATAAACCCCTGAGTATCCATAAATCTGACCATCCGGGCAGCAATCAGTCTCTCAAACACCTTCGGATCGAAGGGGGGAAACTAATCCGACCGATTCTAAGATTCACACTAAGATACGTAGCTCCATCATTTTATGGTTTGGACACGTTAAGAGGTGCAGCAAACGGGGGGAGTGGATACTTCTATTAAATGTCAGCAGAATGGCTTCTATATTAATAATGTCAGCTCTCAGTTGCAGAAAAGCATCACTAGGTCGTCTTTGTCGGCTGTGGCTTCTGTCAAAACGCTGCTGTTGTTGTTGTTGTTTGGGATTGTGGTGAGTGGTCCCTTTAGTGACATCAGCAAACGACGTTCTTCCTCGATTGGTAGCTATCTACCTGTCTCCAGTGAAAGCCAATGGTTGCGAGTGCTCAGTGACCGCGCTTCTGCCGCCAACGCCAGTTTTAGGTCTCGAACGTTGTAGGAACGCCTGGTGCTTAGCACATCCTGAATAACTAGCAGGGTGCTGTTCTCCACAATTGTAGCAAGTGCGCGGCTCACTTCGTGGCCTGGTACAACGACTAGCAGGGTGCTCCCCTGCACAGTTTACGCATATGTGCGCTTTGCGACAATATTTAGCCGTATGAAAAAATTGCTGACAACGATGACATTGCACAATGGCTGTGCACTCTCGCAAAGGTTCAATTAAAACCCTCATGTGGCAAGCTGACCGCCAGGATCTCTTTGTTGTTAGCCCCTGCGGTGATATTTAAAAAGAACATATTTATTTTCTTGTTATTGGAACAGCCAGGTTCGCTGCGTCCCTGAAGAGTGTGGACATCGGAACCTTATGACTGAGTTTTTTCAATTCGATTTTTATATGGCTAAGTAGAGTACTATTGTGCAAGCGTTTAATGCAAACTCTGTATGGCCTGTTCTCTTTCAATTGGTAGCAGTGAAACACATAGTGCTCATCCTCGAGCCTTTTGACCGTGTTACGGTATGTATCGGCATCAGCAGCGTAATGCCTCGTAACACCACCTAGTGAAGCCTTAGCTTTAAACTTGTTTTCCTTCACGACTTTGTTTAAACCCTGCAACAGACTGGCATTCGTGATTCCCTCCATCACAATAGGTGGCGGCTTCGATTGCGCTTTGGTGGGTTTGATTGAGGCATCCGCACGTTTCGCTGACGCAATTGCTGCTTAATGACTATTGCTTGGCTGGTCACAAAGATCGTCGCTGGTAGTCCCCTCCATTTCACTAGAGAGTTGGGCAAGTACGCCAAAACGGTTTGAGTTACCGTTATAACTTGAACTAAGGGTCAGAGGCTTCTTGCTAGTATCTATGATCATCTTTTTTCTCTCTAGATTGGGAGAACATAGCTGCTGCTTTTTGTCGCATGAATCCGGAGAGGGTCCATTTGAGCTCGATGCTCCATCGAGTCAGTACCGACATATTGCTCCGCCAAGCTCACATCTGAAGTTTGCGTTTTCAAGTTCGCTTGCCTTAAAGCTTTTCCAAGCTTTGCTTTGTTTATTTTTGTTGGTGGCATAGCACACCTGAAACTTTGTATCAAAACATTTTAAGCCGAGATACAACCCTTTAAAGGGTCAAGCAACAGCTGATTGTGCTTTCGACCGCGTGACCGTCCTGCAGCGGAGCCCTAATTCAAAGAGTTTTACAGCACAGATAATAATTACTCTTTGGTACTTGCTTCCACAATACAGCAACCTAGTTAAGTCACTGTATTATTAGAATGCCACCGTAGTGGTCTTCAAAGAGCGAGAAGATTTTATGTGGCGAAATAAATCAGAGCGTTCAACGCGTGCGCGCAACCACTTTAAAAGCGGTTACTGCAATAGCTCCTAAGAAATTTATTATAAATTTGCATTCGAATAATAAAACAATGACGTTGTGAAAAAATTATGTGCTTAAATTATCAAAACACTTCTATTAACGGAAAGGCGTTACAAAAAGTAATGGGAAAAGTATTATTATATATACAAGAATATTTATAGCTTATACTGACAAGTGCATGCAGCATCGTTTTTAGTCGGTCTTGCAGTTCTTGGGCGAAATAACAATTACTTTTCCTTTTTTGGTAAATAATGTTACTAAGTTCAACTCTTGGGTCTGGATTGGGATTTTTATAAGAACATTTATGTGTTTCTCTATTTGAATTAAGATATGACGGTATTACCATGTATATGTATTATTGCTGCATTTACCAAATATGCTTGTTTGGTTATGCAGCCCTACTCTCCATACCGGCTGCTCCCTCCCTAGAATATGTAGATTAAGAGCGCTGCTGTAATAGTGATCCGGCGCGCATGCACTTGCAGTCGAAGCAGCCAAAAGGGCGCTATTGTTGACTGCAAGTGATGAGTACCCACTCTTATTATTGATATTGAATACATTAAAGGCAAACTAAACCACGTAGCAGACGCATTATCTAGAGTCCAAATGGAAGAAAATCATTTCGGTGAAGCCACCCAACATAGTGCAGACGAAGACAATAGTAACCTTATCCAAATAACAGAAAAACCAATAAATTTATTTAAAAGACAAGTAATATTCGTTAAATCAAATGGAAACAAGATACAGCATTCTACTATTTTCATTGATTCAATAACTATAATTTATTAGGACAGAATGACTCTTGAAAAGGCAAAAGGATTTCAACTGTACATCGAAAGCGATGCAGACCTAGAAATTATTCAAAAGGTTCATAAAGAAATCATCAATACTTCCCACACTAAAGTAACGCGTAGTCTTATCCTATTAAATAACGTAAACTCCTACGCTGAATTTAAAGAAATTATACTTCAATACCACGAAAAACTTCTACACCCTCGCATACAAAAAATGACTAAGTTGTTCAAAGAAAACCATTATTACCCAAATAGTCAATTGCTTATTTAAAATATAATCAACGAATGTCATATATGCAATTTAGCCAAAACCGAACACAGAAGCACAAAAATGCCCTTCAGGATCACACCCAAACCTAATCATTGTCGTGATAAATTTATGGTAGACATTTACTCGTCCGAAGGAAAACATTATATTTGTTGTATCGACATTTATTCCAAATTTGCTACCCTCGAACAAATCAAATCAAAAGATTGGATAGAGTGTAAAAATGCACTTATGCGCATTTTTAACCAATTAGGGAAACCTATAATACTAAAAGCAGACAGAGACGGCGCTTTTTCTAGTTTATCTCTTAAGCGATGGCTCGAAAGTGAAGGAGTTGAATTACAACTCAATACCACAAAGACAGGCATTGCTGACATAGAAACATTACATAAAACAATAAACGAGAAAATTCGAATAATAAAAACATCTAACGATGACGAAGCTAAATTAAGCAAAATAGAGACAATTCTTTACATATACAATCATAAAACTAAACACGACACTACTGGACAAACCCCTGCTCATATCTTTATCTATGCTGGGCAACCAATATTAAACACTCAATTGAACAAAGAAAATAAAATAAGCGAAATAAACACTAATCGAAAAGAATATGAGGTAGACACTAGATATAGAAAGGGCCCATTACAAAAAGGAAAATTAGAAAACCCATTTAAGGCAAATCATAACGTAGAGCAAACAGATAATGACCACTATAAAATAACTAATAGAAATAGAGTCACAAAGTACTATAAGACATAGTTTAAAAAGAAAAAGAAATTTAACCAAGTCCCAATCTCGCAGGTCCCTGTATTACAATGATAACATTACTCTTGCTAATTACCATATACCAATACCTACAAATGAAACGATCAAATACGTAGAACCCAATGTAATATTAACATAGAACCTAAGTGAAAACAAGCATAACACAAAATTGTCAAAAAGTTAACAATAAATTAAAAATTGAAGGAAATAAAATAATAAGCATAAGCCAATGTAAACTTGAAATAGGATCCATTATATAAGGTGAAAATTATTTAAAGCCTAAAATAGACCTAACACCATTGTACCCACCACTAGGCATAACTAAAATCAAAATTAATAAACATGATGACATTGTAAAATTAATATCCAAAAATAATATCACACTGTTATTTATTATATTTATTATATTTATTATATTTATTATACTATACTTATATTCCAAAATTGTAACTACTAACCCATTTATAATTTTACGTACAAAACTAATAAGACAAGCAAGAGAAACACCAAATGAACCACAAGAAATAGAAATGAAACAAAATCCATTGCCCCTATTGTATCCAAAATTGCAAGCCCAAGGCTTCTATTTAAGGCATGGGAAGTGACGTAATCACGTCTACACGATATTCTCCACACAACACACAACACTCTCTACACAATATCCACTTCAAATTAGACAGAAACAAATAAAATATTAAAGTTATTACCGCTGCACTCAACATGTGTGCAACAGCTATCCTTTTTGACACACTCAAAAACAATTATCCAAAAACCACCCTCAACATGAATGAAATTGTACACCACCAAACCTCAACTTCAACATAAAAGAAATTGTTAACTATAACCAATTGATCGATGCACTAAACCCCGACCCAAGCATAAGATGAAATTGTAAACCATAATCAATTCCACTTAATCCAACACTTAGACTTAAGAATGTTCCAATAGCGAGGTATGCTCAGGACCTTTTGAGCATCACTGAAGTTAGTCTTAAGCTGATCTTTGAATAAAGCACTTCGTACGGAGTTGAAACTCTTAAAATCTTGTGTTATAATTTTTTGTTTTAAAGTATTAGTGTTGGCCTTAGTGTAAGGCACGGGCCATTAGTTCGACTCAACAGGAAACTGCATTTATTTTACTATATAAATTGTGTAGAGCCAACAGTGGCCAAGTATGTAAACGGTGACGCAAGCTCAGTTGTCACGATACATAGCTCGCTCCAGGATGCATCCCAGTTGTCTGCACATGTTGAAGTATCAATTGATTTTCGGTATTGACCAAATAGAATATGCTGTGAGTACCCACATATATGATGATTTAGTTTGCCTCTTGCGCATGTATTTACAAATTTCAGTGGTAAATGGAGTAAAGATTCTAGAAGCCTATCTACAATCCTTTCAATCCAATTAATTATATTATTTAATACTTCGCGTATTTCAAAATTCGATAACGCAGAGGTTGGTGACAAACGTGTAAGATAAGAAAGAGATATGTAAGATAGTAGAGAAAGAGCATCACGGAACTCATTGAGGGCCAATGGAGGCGCGAATACATATACTACAGCGATGTTATTTTTTTATTTACTCAAACACGTTTACGTAAATGTTGCAAGCTCTATAAATATGACAGGCACCCTACCAAGCCGTGCTATTTTGATATATTGGTGCTAACTTTGCTTGTAAATTGTAACCTTGTTAGCGAGTGACAATTTACTAGTCGTACGGACTAATCAATATCCGGGCAGGTCGTAGCTATAGATGCAGTAAAGCAGTGGCCCCAAAACACTGCCGTGGGGTACACCGGCTGCCACCACATTCTCAGTTGAAAGAGCTGAGTGGAAGCGAACCACAAAGCGTCTGCGCTCGAGATATGTCCGCGGGATGCCAAAGTATGGCGCAGGCAGCATGTCCTTAACTTTGACCAAGCGACCAGTGTGCCACACACGGTCAAACGCTTCTCAAGCATCCAGATAGATTGTGTTGCAAAATTCCTTTCTGTCGAACGCAACCAATTTTCGCTCGACGACCCGATGTAGTTGTTCGACAGTGCTGTGGCCAGCTCGGAACCCGAACTGGTGGTTAGAAATAAACCCCTGAGTATCCATAAATCTGACCATCCGGGCAGCAATCAGTCTCTCAAACACCTTCGGATCGAAGGGGGGAAACTAATCCGACCGATTCTAAGATTCACACTAAGATACGTAGCTCCATCATTTTATGGTTTGGACACGTTAAGAGGTGCAGCAAACGGGGGGAGTGGATACTTCTATTAAATGTCAGCAGAATGGCTTCTATATTAATAATGTCAGCTCTCAGTTGCAGAAAAGCATCACTAGGTCGTCTTTGTCGGCTGTGGCTTCTGTCAAAACGCTGCTGTTGTTGTTGTTGTTTGGGATTGTGGTGAGTGGTCCCTTTAGTGACATCAGCAAACGACGTTCTTCCTCGATTGGTAGCTATCTACCTGTCTCCAGTGAAAGCCAATGGTTGCGAGTGCTCAGTGACCGCGCTTCTGCCGCCAACGCCAGTTTTAGGTCTCGAACGTTGTAGGAACGCCTGGTGCTTAGCACATCCTGAATAACTAGCAGGGTGCTGTTCTCCACAATTGTAGCAAGTGCGCGGCTCACTTCGTGGCCTGGTACAACGACTAGCAGGGTGCTCCCCTGCACAGTTTACGCATATGTGCGCTTTGCGACAATATTTAGCCGTATGAAAAAATTGCTGACAACGATGACATTGCACAATGGCTGTGCACTCTCGCAAAGGTTCAATTAAAACCCTCATGTGGCAAGCTGACCGCCAGGATCTCTTTGTTGTTAGCCCCTGCGGTGATATTTAAAAAGAACATATTTATTTTCTTGTTATTGGAACAGCCAGGTTCGCTGCGTCCCTGAAGAGTGTGGACATCGGAACCTTATGACTGAGTTTTTTCAATTCGATTTTTATATGGCTAAGTAGAGTACTATTGTGCAAGCGTTTAATGCAAACTCTGTATGGCCTGTTCTCTTTCAATTGGTAGCAGTGAAACACATAGTGCTCATCCTCGAGCCTTTTGACCGTGTTACGGTATGTATCGGCATCAGCAGCGTAATGCCTCGTAACACCACCTAGTGAAGCCTTAGCTTTAAACTTGTTTTCCTTCACGACTTTGTTTAAACCCTGCAACAGACTGGCATTCGTGATTCCCTCCATCACAATAGGTGGCGGCTTCGATTGCGCTTTGGTGGGTTTGATTGAGGCATCCGCACGTTTCGCTGACGCAATTGCTGCTTGATGACTATTGCTTGGCTGGTCACAAAGATCGTCGCTGGTAGTCCCCTCCATTTCACTAGAGAGTTGGGCAAGTACGCCAAAACGGTTTGAGTTACCGTTATAACTTGAGCTAAGGGTCAGAGGCTTCTTGCTAGTATCTATGATCATCTTTTTTCTCTCTAGATTGGGAGAACATAGCTGCTGCTTTTTGTCGCATGAATCCGGAGAGGGTCCATTTGAGCTCGATGCTCCATCGAGTCAGTACCGACATATTGCTCCGCCAAGCTCACATCTGAAGTTTGCGTTTTCAAGTTCGCTTGCCTTAAAGCTTTTCCAAGCTTTGCTTTGTTTATTTTTGTTGGTGGCATAGCACACCTGAAACTTTGTATCAAAACATTTTAAGCCGAGATACAACCCTTTAAAGGGTCAAGCAACAGCTGATTGTGCTTTCGACCGCGTGACCGTCCTGCAGCGGAGCCCTAATTCAAAGAGTTTTACAGCACAGATAATAATTACTCTTTGGTACTTGCTTCCACAATACAGCAACCTAGTTAAGTCACTGTATTATTAGAATGCCACCGTAGTGGTCTTCAAAGAGCGAGAAGATTTTATGTGGCGAAATAAATCAGAGCGTTCAACGCGTGCGCGCAACCACTTTAAAAGCGGTTACTGCAATAGCTCCTAAGAGATTTATTATAAATTTGCATTCGAATAATAAAACAATGACGTTGTGAAAAAATTATGTGCTTAAATTATCAAAACACTTCTATTAACGGAAAGGCGTTACAAAAAGTAATGGGAAAAGTATTATTATATATACAAGAATATTTATAGCTTATACTGACAAGTGCATGCAGCATCGTTTTTAGTCGGTCTTGCAGTTCTTGGGCGAAATAACAATTACTTTTCCTTTTTTGGTAAATAATGTTACTAAGTTCAACTCTTGGGTCTGGATTGGGATTTTTATAAGAACATTTATGTGTTTCTCTATTTGAATTAAGATATGACGGTATTACCATGTATATGTATTATTGCTGCATTTACCAAATATGCTTGTTTGGTTATGCAGCCCTACTCTCCATACCGGCTGCTCCCTCCCTAGAATATGTAGATTAAGAGCGCTGCTGTAATAGTGATCCGGCGCGCATGCACTTGCAGTCGAAGCAGCCAAAAGGGCGCTATTGTCGACTGCAAGTGATGAGTACCCACTCTTTCCAGTGGCCAAAGCGACTGCAGCCGAGACCGCATGTTCGGGCGGTCATATCGGCTGCCTCTCTTCTGCCAGCTTGATCAGCCGAAGCTGCCAAATTGGGTAGCTTCTATGTGGCTGCGGCTGAGCAGACACTTCTTAAGTACGAGTCATAGCAACCGGAGCACCATCACAGCGCCTCTCTAGCAAGGCATAAAATATATTGTAAAATTAAATAATTATAATCTTCTTTCAATAAAGAAGGGCTACTGAAAAAGTTCAGTAGCCAAACAATGCTTTTAAAATGGTGTGCTCTCAAGAAATACAGTTGTAAATTTATTTTCCTTAATATCTATTTCTTAACTTTTTAAAACTTAAACAAAGTTGGTGCTGTATCACTTACCATCAACAATGTGCACACGCACTGATATTGGATTAGCGTTTGATGGGGTACATGTGTAAAGTCCAGTGTCCTGTTGGATAGCTTTCTGTACAAGTAGTCTACTAGTGGTCAAAACACCTTTTTCAGTAACTAAGGAAATACCTCCGCGCGGTGAATCAAAGTTTATTACCTAGTGATAGTTATCGATAAAAAAACATTACTATTAATGATATTATAAATACTCAATTGCTTAGCAACATTTATATATTAAAGACATATTATTTATATATATGTATATAGATATAATATATAAATGTATATATAAATAATTAATATAGCTTAATATTCATAGTTTAACATCAGTTTTTTAATGATTATTAATATCTTGTTAGCCTGTCTTACAGTCAGGTTCCATTGCACAATACGAACGGTGTTTGCATTGATTTGTTTTCGTTGAAGGATATGTTTCACCTATGCAACCAAGGATCGATAAAGTCCAACTGTTTCTGTAGGATTTTTCAGGAATCCTGTGGGATGTCAGCAGTAGTCAGGAAGGCTGTGTCATCTGCGTATGTGGCGGCCCTTAAGTTTACGTCGGCGAGAACTGGGATGTTACCTGCGAAGACTGTGTACAGGACAGGGTCCAAAAGACTGCCTCGCGGTACGCGAGCCCTTATCGTTTTTGCAGCCGACCTTACTTGACCACATGTAACGGAGAACGTTCAATCATTCAAGTAGGCCTTAAGGACATCGTTGTGTGTGATCGGTAGGCTGTTGCGGACCTTCTGTAGCAATCCTGCATGCCAGACTATATCGAAAGCCCGCTTCACATCTATCAGGACGGCGCAGAAGTATTTTTTTTCTTAAATGCATCTAGAATGGCTTCCACTAAGCGATGGCATTACTCTGGTGAGGAGTGTGAGCGCCTGAAGCTAAACTTTGCAAAAATACATTTTCGATTATTTTGGAGAGTACTGCCGGTAAACTGATCGGACGATAAGAGGCATACGTCCCTTCTTGTGCTGCTTCCAATAATTTTTACCTTTGCAGTTTTTTTTAGCACCAGAAGCAGAGAGTACCAAATACAAGAGGGGGTGATAGCTTAACAGCAAAATGTTAATGTTAAAAATAAAACCTCGGGCTCGGTAATATTAAAACATTAATCATATGTAAATTATGCAAATAAGTCAAACTATAATACATAACAACAAAACATTAGACACATAGCAAAGGATCTGTGTGATCATTTAGCTATTCCTCTGCCTGTGGCCTTTGTAATTTACCTTTTTATTATGCATATTTTTTTATTACCGAGCCAATCTCAGGGCTTATTATTTTTAACAGAAAGCTCAAGAGTTATCACCCACTCTTGTATTTGGTACTCTCTGACCAGAAGGTTGATTAAAATTTCGACGACGCTGTAATCAGATAGAAGGAGGTTTCGGGGGTCAGTGGGTCAATACGTCAGTTGATTCGTGGAAGGAGCCCTCTCCCTTTATTGTTATTGGTACAGCATCCCCACCACTGATGCTTGGCGTTAAAGTCACCGCCTATGATAAAACTGGTATCCAGGCTGTCCAGCAACATGCCCATTTGCTCCTCCTTTGTTGTGCATGTGTCTGCTCAGGGCAGAGCATTTTTGAGCATTTCTGCAAAACTTATATCTCCTGTAACCGTGACCTAAGGCTGGCTTACACTCTGAATCTCACTAAGGCGGGATGTTTTGAGTGAGCTAAGCAGTTGGCCTTTTTGTATGCCGGGCAACTATTGTAATATGCTGGGTGATCGCCTCTACAGTGAAGGCAAATGGCTGCCTCGACCTTCTGCTTTGGGCATTCCACTGGAGCTTGCAGTATCGCTGGCTGTGACCAAAGCCTTGACATCGGTGGCACTGGGGTATGCTGTTCAATTTAATGGGAGGTTCAACCGTGACTACCGATTTGCAGAGCCTTTCGATTTGAAAAGCACTTTTGTTATTTTTGGCCGGTTCCAGGTTAGCAGTAAGCGCAGCAACGGCGGTTTTTTTAGGTTCGTGATCGTATTACTGGCCGCTTTTCTTTAGAGCACGCCATGTTCGGTCGCAGAGCTAAAGTCATTGTCTTTCGAAGTTGATGCAGCGGTCTTCATTCTTTTCCTTGGTGGTGCATGGTTTTTCGGCAATTTCGGTGGGTGCGCGAGGCACAGGGGGGCCTGCCAGTCCGTCTTCATTGGGGCTGGTGGTGAGTGGTGGTGGGGTAAGTGTGAATAACTTGTCATAATTTGACGGCAGCTGCATATGTTGTTAGTTTGATTGTCTGCTTTTGTTTATCGCAGAAATGCCGTTAGATAACTTCCTACGCACAAGCGTAGGTGTGTGTAAAAATACGTTGCTTTTGCAGACGGCACGCACAAGAGTTGGTGCACTTGTTAATAACAATGTTAATTGCTAAGCGAATTGCGATTCTTAGTTTACTAAAATTTCACGGTCAGTAGACACGTCTGTACTCGACGAGAGTTCGATCGCGAATCGTATTGAGCACACTAATGCCCTTCTTTCATATTGCTACACAGAATATTTGTTAGTATGCGAATGCGTAATTTTTGATACAAGAGCTTGAACAATTTTGGAGTGAACCAATTTTTGATACAAGTGCTAAGCAGACACTTGCCAGGCTTGACTAGCTAGATCATTCGACTACATAAAGAAGTTTAATGTCTATACTTTGATTCTTAGCCGCTTCAATACTAGAAGTATTTTATGATGTAATTTTAATTATTATTTAATTATGATGATCTATACACATTTATTTCTCAATTTAAATGGTTAATTGATTATATTACTTTAAGGCTCTTTATTATTCCCCAAATATATATATTGCAATATGAAGAAGTCAATATTATTCAACATCATATTTGGCCTCCTGAATGAATTTGCTGGTCTCACAAATTGTCTTTTTGCCACAGCAACTATCCCAAAAAAAAGGTGCATGTAGACAAAAATTACTTTAAGGAAACTGTCAGGGGACCAAAAAAATAAGAAATGTTTGTAGGTAAACATAAGGCAACCTATTGGACCTTTTTGTTCCTCGCTAAAAGCACAGCAATGAAACAGCTAAAAAAACAGTTAACATATCAATATTACTCCTATAACGTCAGAATTTGTAAATTTTAATTTTTCAACAGGTATGGCCATATCAACTGAATTTGATTATCATTCATATTATCATTTGTATGTAAGCAGAAAACACGTATAACAACCTAATACTTCAATTAAAATTTTAAAAATGAAGAAACAAAAATAAACACGAAAAAACAAAAGAATGTCGATCCGCCACTACACTGCCTACAAAAGGAGGAAAAGAAAAAACACTGAATTTGGTTAGAAACCAGCAAGATATTTTTCAATATAAGCCTGAAGAATGTAACCAATTTTGTATTAAAGCTATCAACAAACGCAATTTTCAATTAAATCAAAAAAAAAAGGACGAAACATAAACAAATCATAAATAATTAAAATTCCCTTAAAATATAAATAATTATAATTTGATATAACAAAAAAAGAATTTTTTTTAAACTTGTCAAACAGTAGAACATCTCATGCGCACCGTACACGAGGCAGCCAACTACTGCACTCCCACTTCTAATCACCCTGCTGGCTCAGTGTCTCAGCATAGATTGCATAGAGACAGCTTTCTACTGTCGGATGAAGTCTAAGAGAAACTGCAATCTATGTCCCGGCCACAGAGTGTATAACTACAAGAGTGGGTGATAGCTTAACAGCGAAATGTTAATGTTAAAAATAGAATCTTGAGATTGGCTCGGTAATATTAAAACCAGAGAGTACCAAATACAAGAGTGGGTGATAGCTCTTGAGCTTTCTGTTAAAAATAATAAGCCCTGAGATTGGCTCGGTAATAAATAAATATGCATAATAAAGAGGTAAATTACAAAGGCCACAGGCACAAGAATAGCTAAATGATTACACAGATTCTTTGCTATGAGGCTAATGTTTTGTTGTTATGTATTATAGTTTGAATTTTTTGCATTATTTACATATGATTAATGTTTTAATATTACCGAGCCCATCTCGAGGTTTTATTTTTAACAATCACATTTTGCTGTTAAGCTATCGCCCCCTCTTGTATTTGGTACTCTCTGATTAAAACATTAATCATACTTAAATTATGCAAATAATTCAAATAATTTTACATAACAACATAACATTATTCTCATAGCAAAGGATCTGTATGATTATTTACTTTTTCCTGTGTCATTGGCCTTTGTAATTTACCTTTTAATTATGCATATTTTTTTACTACCGAGCCAATCTCAGGGTTTATTATTTTTAACAGAAAGCTCGAGAGCTATCATCCACTCTTGTATTTGGTGCTCTGTGGTCCCGGCATAGAACGCACAGAGAAAGCTTTTTACTGTCGGATGAAGTCTCACAGAAACTGCAAACAAAGCGACGACTTCGTAGAGTCTGGCAGCTGAGACACAACGCCCATGAAAGGCAACCAATGACCTTAAAAGGCTTAATAAGCGAATTCCATACTCAGTGTTACCGGTGTCGATCAAACGAAGAAAAGGCTCATGCTTTCGCACTCCACCAAGACAGAACATTTTCTCCTTTCGACCTGTTGTAGTGTATTGAAGAGTATACATGTAGCGACTTCCGCTACATACGAAAAATATGCATTGTAGCACTTTGTTGCAATGTTTACATAAACAACATAATCATACAACCACTTATGCTCAAGTGCACGGTCAGCATGTCTGCAAGTGGCCCTGCTGACATAAGCGAAACTTTCCCTCTCCTAACGACTGCTCCGCTATCGGCGTCACTGGCAGCGCCTTCGGCGGTCCTAGAGATAAGCATATAAAATTGTATCATTCATTCGAGCATTCTATCACGGACCTCCGGTCCGCTCAGTTCAGTTCTTATCTTGGGCATCCGTTCAGATCGGTTAATACCGATCCTGAAGTAGAGCCCCATCAAATTAATATAATAAATCAAATATAACAAATCGATCCGAAGAACTTATTATTACATGGCTTGAGCTTAATATTATTACACTGTGTTCTGCCTTGGACGACCAGGCAACACAGGAATTTTTGGATTTGCCTTGTCATTCGGACCCACCAATACGTCCGATTCAGAAGAAAGACATGGTTAACATGTTTAAGAGCCTTAAAACAACAAAAAGTCCAAAAAGGCCATCACCTTTTTCACCGCAATTTACAACAGTATCGTAAGGCTCCACCACTTCCCAGTGGAAATGTGCGGAAGTCATTTTTATACCCAAGCCCGGAAAGTTGGAACAGGACCCCGCCTCTTACCGTCCCATCAGTCTTTTAACAATACTTTCAAAAGTAACTCTTGGCCAGACTGTAGCCCGTGATTGAGTATCGCAAATTAATCCCCGAAAATCAATTCTAGCTTAGAATCAGCACGGAACTCCGGAACAGTGTCACAGGATAGTTCATGTCATTCTTAACTCAATGGAAAACAGGAACTATTGTTCGGCAGCCTTCTTAGACATCAAATAAGCTTTCGACAGAGTTTGGCATCCCGGGTTATTGTATAAACTTAAATCTTCACTCCCAACTCCGTACTTTTTGACACTTAAGTCATACCTGTTCAGGGGTAAGGTGTGAATGGGCAGAATCCGTAATCCTTCAGATCAAAGTCGGCGTTCCCCAAGGAAGCGTGTTAGGGCCTATCCCATACACGCTCTTTACAGCGGATCTGCCATGTCTATAGGGTGAAGATTTGGTCGTCGCAACCTATGCGGACGATACGGCATTAATGGCTGTTTTCAGTGATCACGTGGAGGCCTCAGACATCCTTCAAAATCAGATGTCTCTCCTTTAGCCGTGGCTAAAAAGGTGGAATATCGCTGTGAACGAAAACAAGTCCACTCACATTACGTTTGCCACAAGAAGAAAAACATGCCCACCAGTTAGCCCAAATAGAAAAACACTTTCCACTAAGGAAAAAGTCAATTACCATGGCCTAACAATAGATAAAAGATTGACATGGAAAGCGCACATTAAATAAAAGACAACCCAACTACACCTGAAACTCCGACAAATGTGGTGGCTCCTGGGCCATAAATCAGAATTGTCCCTAAGCAACAAAGTATTGTTATACAAAACAATTCTTAAAACCATATGGACATATGGGATTTAGCTTTGGGGTACAGTGGCAAATTCAAACATATAAATATTACAAAGATTTCAAAATAAAAACCTAAGACTCCATACAATAACTGTAATAGAAGCGATACACATATCTAGAAACAAACATTTGGAAAGATTTTATAAAAATGTAAGCAACCTAGCAATAAGCCTTTTAGTACTAACCCACAAAGCACCAAAGAGTACTAAATACTGGTACACTCTGGTACTAACTCACGCCGTCTCCAAAGGCATCACCCCCTTTATTTGCGTTGTAGACCACCCAAAGTATGGTGACCCTTTATTTATTTCTAATTTTTGTTCCTATTATTCTTTTGCCTCTTTAATTTTTATATTATTATCATACCTACCTGTATTCAATGTAGATAGATTGAAAATAAATATATTATTACAAAAAAAAAAGAAAAGATCTTTTAATAATCACCCAAACGATCGCTTTTTTGCATTACAATTTAAATTTTTCAATATTTATGCTAAGATTTGTATTTCTTGCAGTTTTTTTTGTAATACCAGTATTTCAACTTTCTCACGTTTAATAGATCTTTTTAAATTTGAATGTCCTGCGCATCGTATGTTTAAATGTACCCTTATGCAAATATGACACTCCCCCACTGCATTAAAATAAGGTACAACCTGAACAAAATTTTGAATAAAGTTCAGATGATAATTGTTTTTAAATTAACTTCGTTGATTTGCTGGATTGTTTTTATTTTTTTTTAGGGTTATAGTTGACAATATTTTGCAATATATTTATATATTATACATCGCTGTCTTTATTCAAAATATATTTTCCTAATTTTAATTAAAACAAAGATTCTAATTTAGTTAACAATTTGTGCATGGTCTGATTGTGTTTTTTGCTATTTTTTTTATTTTTACAATAGATTTTTATTAAAGTGTTTTTTATTATTTACACAATTTCGATTTAATATCGTTCTGAATAAATTCTTATGTTTGGTTAAAAATGTATTTAGCTAAATTTTAGTAATTAAAATTTACAATGTATTTTAAAATTTTGTTATACTTTGTTTTTATATTAAAAGTATTATATTTGAATCTGATTTGCCAAAATGTAATTTATTTCTATCTGGGCACGATATTATTTCATGAATATGTGTTTCACTTATTTTTTCCGTGAAATAATAATTATTTTATTAGTGTCTGATTTAAGTCATACTGAGGTTTTAAAGTTGAGTAGCTACCCAGAATTTAAAGGAAGAAGTTTATTATGGTTTAATAATTTTGGGTTCAAGATTCCCATTCAACATCCTGTATTTTAATTTCTTCGCTTCTAATATATTCGATAAAGTGATCTAAGTTAAAAATATATCTGTCTCTTTGTAAGGTTGATGCGAATTTTCTGTTATTATTATGATGAATGATATTAGTCTGAGTGGTCATTATCTAATTATACGTGTAGTATTGGATGGTGTGATGAAGTATATATCTTTTACTTCACATCCAAAGAGGCTTGCATACGGATTGTATTAAATGGTGTAATGTTCACCAGAGACAACCAACACCTAGATATTAATATGAACAAATCGTATACAAAAATAGGAGTGTTAACAAAGCCATTAGATATGAGAGAGATAATTGCGGAGATAATGAAGTTATATTTAATGGATCTACACTGTTTTTATGTATTGAAGTATACAGACTTATTATTGTATGTATATTGCATTTCTTATTCTACAATGTTGCCTAATGCTAGTCTACTTAGCCAGTACACCATAATTGCAAAATTGTGCAACTGTGCAACACGCTACACGGGCTATTACTCGACTCAAAAAAATTGACTTTACATAACTGTTTCTTTTTAATTGTTTAACTTTCGTCTGGTGCACTAGCACATATAAGAAATTTTTATGCTTATGTTTATATTTAATCTATTATGTATATAACTTTAAAAAAAATTTTATATCATCTGTGAAGCTATTTTATTATTTATTAAATTATGCTGCTCGAGACTGTTTTGTGCACTAACATTCTTTCTTCGAAGTAGTAGGATAGCGTTGTCCATATAGGTTTTATGGGTAAACTTTTTTAGAACACGAGCGATTTCAACTGCAACGTCGTTCGTAGCGAATGGTTAAAACAAAGAAAATTATGAGCGAAATTCTTGGACAAACAGGCACGAATGCGTCAGTATTTAATTGAATTTTCACAGATTGGTATATATTTGGAGCACGTTCAGAAAAATTTGAAGTTTGTGTTGACCAATCTGTCCTCGTACGTTATTATTTTCTATAAATTGTCCAAAAAGACCCGGTGATTCGATTGGCTTTTAATGTTTAATTGTTTTTGTTACTTTACTCACTAAATGCTTAGGTTCAGTATAAAGATAGATTTAAAAGCAAATATTTTATATCATTGTTTTCGTTAACTTATCACGCAAATTCTTTTGTGGATAAAGCTGTTTTCGTCTATATCAATGTAATTTTGAAAATGTTCTAACAGCTGCGCTAAAGACGATTGTTTTATCTTAGTTATAAAAGTTATTACCTATTTGAAGATAGCTGGTCGTCTTGCTTCCAAAACTAAAACATCCGGCTTTATAACTCACATTTCAAATCTAAGTCACAATTAAGTGATTAATGGAAAAAAAATACATTTTCTTAGAACTACAGTAAGTTCACATTTTTTAAGGACTCGGGTTAACTTGCATTTGATAATATAAAAAAAATGTCACGTATAATGGAAATGGTATAATATATTCTAAGCTCCAGCAATGAGTAAACGAGTAACTTTTGGTCTATATGTAAGAAATTTTTAAAATTTCGAGGGTGTGCACATTTTGATTATTTGATCAATTTATGTATGCTTTGCATAGTGCAGGCAATAATGGGATGAATGCACTATTACGCTTTTAATGAAGTTAAAGCTCTATTTTAAATTCAGAAAAAAAAATCAATTTTGAAAATCTAACACAGTAATTACAGTTAGTTTTTTACATATAAATTTGCACTTTGTACATAAATAAAGTGGTATTCAGACATTGATGTTATATTTATATTAATAAGTTTTTAATGGATTACACCATCAGTGTCCTGCTCTTTTGCACTAGCTAATCTAACTCTCGTTATCGAGATTGATATGCTGAAACTTTCTTTCATATATAATATGATGCTGGCAATAACTATAATAAATACCCTCTAATAATAACTTTGATATATGATATATGGAATGGGAGAAAGTATAAGGTAAAGTGTTTGATTATATTTAATATAGCGAATACCAGCATGATCCTTATCTCTGTTTTCTTCAAGTCGACGCACTTCCTTCTCGCACTACCGCAGCACCCGTCGAGTAACAAACTAAGGAGTGCGGTGGGTTCCTAATGTCTTCTATTTAGAATGTGACGTAGGACCTGAGATCAACCCATATAAAAAAACCTCCCTCAATGAAAGATACAATAGGAGCCTCAGATAGGATAAAAACCAACATTGACGAAATATGCAAACTCAAGAAGACAATGATTTGAGAGTATGCACGTGGAATGTGCGTACACTGTACAGGCCTGGTGCTGCTCAACAAATAGCGGATAGTTTCATCAGATTTAAGGCAGACATTACTGCAATCCAGGAAATGCTATGAAAGTGACAAGGCTGCATTAAGAAAAAAAGATGTAATATATTTTATAGTTGATACCCCAGATCGGCATGAATTTTGCGACAGACTACGGCACCGCATTTCTCACTTCTTGCCAATAAACGACAGATTTGCGACAATCCTGATTACTGCCAAATTTGTTAACATCGGTCTGATCTGCGCACACGCCCCTACCGAAGAAAAATACGATGTGACTAAGGATGCCTTTTATGCGAAACTTGACCGTGCGTACAGTCGCTGCCTTATTCATGACATTAAAATTCTGCTTGGGGATTTTAATGCCAAAGTAGGCCGTAAAGATATCTTTGATGCAGCTGTCGGGCGATACAGCCTACATGCAACCACTTCAAGCAATGGCCTCAGAATAATAGACTTTGCTGCAGCGCATTAAATGCTAGTTTGTAGAAATAATTGTCGTCATCCAGACATCTATAAGGCATCCTGGCTGTCGTCCGATCGTCTGACCCGCAATCAGATTGATAATGTTGTGATTGACGGAAAGCCTACATCTATCATCCTATCAGCCTATTTATGTCGATGACCACACGACAAAGTATACCAAGAAAATTAGACGTCAGGAAGCTGCAATCACAATAGATTAGGGATGCATTTACTTCTCGACTCCCCACCCTACTTGGACAGAAAACTCCGATGCCTGAAAACGTCGACAATATGAGGACACACATATCTCGTTTTTTACGAGTTGCGTCGGACGAAGAAATTGGATTGCAGCGCCCAACTGCAAGAAATTCGTCGTACGCCTTTTCAAATATTAGAAACGGGCGTATGAAAAGCGCGAGATTAAAAACATTGAATGCATTCGAAGTAGAAATAAAACTTGAATCTTTTAGCAGCGATTTAGGCGACTGACCCAAGGTCTTAAGTCTGGAGGCGTATCCTGCTGAGAAGTTACTGATAGTCAAGGAGCCAAGCGATTGTTCTCGTAATGACGATCCACTAATCCCAATCATCGAAGACTATATATATACACCTTCCCCAAGCCATTTCGAAGTTGTGAAATAAGTATTACCACTTGTAGTTTTTATATTAGTTTTTATTTTTAGGGCTCTCCTTCAGGATGGGTATTAACCGATCTGTACGGAGGTCCAAGATATATATGTGAACTTAACGGAACGGTCGTCCGTGATAGAATAGAATCAATACAATTATGAGCTTATAGCTAAGACCGCAGAAGGCGCTGCCGGTGACGCCAGCATTCATTATAACAACAAAGTGTTGCAATGTGTTTATTTTGTATATATCGCAAATCGCTATATGTATACTCTGTAATACACTACATTTACCTCCTTTTGAAAATAACGTAAATTTAGTTAAGTTATTTTATTAATAGTAGAGGTGTAAGTGAAAGAGATTGTGTCAAAATTATAATTTGTGTTTATAACATATAAAAATTTTAAGTATTTATCTTATATATATTTTTAGATTAAAATTTTATTTTTAAAGATTTTATGTTCAATGACTGTCCAATATATATGTATTTATTAATATATTTAATAATAGTTAATAGTCTTTATTATATTTCACAGTAATTGCGCATTGTAACAGCTGATTGTATTCCTCGACTTTAAATCTTGACAGCTTTATAATCTTCCTGGTATCGCGCGAATGCCCGTCTCTGCTGCAGTCCCTGTCCACGACAACTTATAATGGGACACTTCCAGTCGATGCTGACCTACCTAAGGAGTTACCATCCTCGCAGTGACCTCTTACTTCTTACACTAGGCCATCCTCACTTTCGTCTGTTCCAGACGACAAACACTTCTCGTTATTCTCCGCGAACCACCATAGTTTTATATTGTCCACACTTGTGTTTGTACAATTCGGATCCGCACATTGCGCGGCTTTCCTGACCTCGAAGCGGCCGTTTCCATTTTAAGGGACGTCGCGTCTTGTAATCCTGATTTTTTCCCATCTAACGTTTGCATTGATTGCGATTTCGGCTTGTGTGTTGGCGGTGGAGATGGAGTTCTGCTGCGTTCCACTTTGGCCCAGCGACTTTTGCGCTCTCGAGGCGGGGACAGCGTAGAACGTTCTTCTTTCTTGGGACGTCGTGTCAGTGACTGGTCGCTACTTCGACTCCTTTGGGTCCTTGAGAACGGTGCTTGCTTTCGGTCTCTGCTATTTGAACGATGTCTTCTCTGCGGACTTTGATTAGAGCTGTGCTTCCTTGTTTGATGACGCCTTGGTGGGCTCTGATCTGAATCCTGTCGTCTCTTTGGTGGAGATTGATCATCATCATTTTGTCGTCTTCTTGGACTCGACGTCTTCTTCAACAGAACTTTCTCACGACTTTTACAACGTTTTTTTGCTGGACTCAAGTCTCTTTCTAAGCTATTTTGCTTCTTCTGCTTAATTCGAATAGCTGGACAACTTAAAGGCTGTGATGCTGCCTGATATTGATATCCGTTTCCGTACCGTCGTCGATCCTTATCATGTTGATATCAGCCACGTTTACTGCAACTGGTCGGGGTAAAAAATGAAATCCGTTGTCATCCATTGTTAGGCAGCATTTCGATATGAAGTCATACCCCAGTAGTGCGTGGTATTCAATCTTTTCGTCTGGCACTACATAAAAGTTTTGTTGTTGCACAATGCCATCCACGTGCACGGTGCCTTCCATCACACCCCACGGTATCATAGTGTTCTTACCAGGCCCTGCTGCACTATTTCACATCTACTGAGGACAGCGCAAGGGAACCTTTTAAAAACGATTTTTTTTATTATTGACACGTCTGCACCGGTGTCAATCAGACACATAATATCTACCTTGTTAATTCTGATGTTTTTACATCTGGAAGCGACTGTCACCACATTCACATGAAGTCAAAAGTGTTTTACGTGAGCTCCTGCCGCAATGGCTTAATCTCACGGTGCCGAGCACAGGTTGGAAAGACGCCAACCAACGTTCCCCTTGGAACAATGTTCCGCAGGTGCCTATTGATGTCACTACTGTCAGGTCATGACATCCTCCTTGGTGAGGAGCGAGGCCTATCTAAACCTCTGCTGATCTCTGGTCTCACAGCAGCCGGTTGTATAACGCAACTCCACGTTGAGTCGGAAGACTCTACCCGCATTTGGGTGTTAAACCACAGCCACCACGTTACTCCCCGAGGGGCCGCAACCAACTAACCGGACGGAACCGAAGTTCCGCGGGCGCCGGTTACCCGTGGTACCAGACTTTAGTCTCCGGTCGGACCTCGCACTATGAAAAGCACTTTCAATTCGTACTCACTGACAGTACCGGGTTGACGACCCACAAAACAAGAAATAGACATAGCTGTATAGGAATAGAGTAAAGATGGAACAGTCTAAAACCATGCTCATGGACATGATTTCCACACTGTGAGGTGCGAGGCCTATCCCTGCCTCTTCCGCAAGATGCGGCATTCTGTTATTGGTCAGAGACCAAATCGCCGGGGCCGAAGCCGAGACGACCAGCATATGTCCCCAACAATCCAAAAAAAGGATTTGACGTTGACCCTGCAACCAACGCCCGTGGTACCAAACAAGTCCTCTGGTCAGGACTCGCTCTCAGAAGAGAGCTGTCAGTTTTTGCTCCATGAAGCATGGGGACTGGCAACCCCCCCTTCCGACACCTGGAGCCCGCATTCATTCACTCTCTACCTACCCCATTTTAATCAAAAACAGTCACACGTTCGCACTCATACTCGTCCTTGTCGCACCAATCAGACGACGCCTAACCGAAAATGCAGATCGGGCGTACTCATTTAAACTAGAGACCCTATCGCTAGTAGAGAGGAGATGACTTAAGTCATGCCCACCACTATCCTGAGACACACCGATTCCAAATTGGTCACGCAGACCACTATACGATGGACAAACTAGGAGGACATGATGCCAGGTTTCGTCCGCCGAGCCACAATGGCATTCCGCTGTTGGGCTAAGGCTCCTCATATGCAAAAATGCATTGAGGGAACCATGCCCAGTCAGCAGAAACCCGAGACCCAGGTTAAACCCGAAGTCCGGTCGGCTATGGACGAAAGTGACATCCGGGATGAACCGGTGTGTCGTTCGCCCATTAGGGGTGGTGTTCCATCTGATTTGCCAGTCAGACAGAACACAATCTAACATTAGTGACTTGCAGTCACTAATCCCTAGCCTCTCTACATCTAAATCAGCTAGCCACTCATTCTGCAGCAGCGGTAGCCGCCTCTTGATCTTGAACATTAGGGCTCGTCGCCTAACTTCCAAGTCAAGAGGGACCACATCCAGCAAAACCTGCATTGCCTCCGTAGAGACAGTGTGACATACAGGCATACAGCCTAGCATGATCACACGCTGACACGATCACAAATCCTTTTTGCCTCGAACAGACGCTGCTGCCCTGTACCTGTGCAACAAACAGACCACCATATATGGTACGGACAGCGCGCCTGCTAAGGCCCCACTCGTTGCGCAATATGCGGCGTATGCGGCTGGATGACAAGTTGCCCTTAAGCAACATTGTCACTGTCTTGCCCATTGCCAGGCTGACGCCCACACTGTCACCCCATGCTTTGACAGTGGGTAAGCACGACGCCGCGCTTGTCTCTAATGCTGCACGCGACTGTCCCTCAATCATGATGAGCAGGTCGTCAGCGTATGCACAACACTTGTAGTGTGGTCCGAGCTGATCCAGCAAAGAGTCCATCATGAAGTTCCATATGAATGGACCACAGATGGAGCCCTGCGGACAGCCACGAACAACATCCACAAGTGCCTCGTCGTTTAATCCGACGGCACACGCTTTTCTGTCAGAGAAATAACTCTCCCAAAGAGAGATATCCCGACAGCGACGATCCCTCAGTTTTCTGAGAACACTAGGCTAGCTCAAATAGTCGAATGCACCCTTGAAATCTATAAATATGATTCAGCTGCTTGATTCAGTTGAATCAAGCAGCTCCAAGTATGTTCTGGGATACTTGGAGCTGCTTGATTCAACTGAATCAAGCACATATCTCCATGCATCCTCTGTGCACATACCTACAGTGAAGCCAAATTTTCTATTAGACATTTGGCCACTGACTAACTCCTGAAGCCTTTCTACCAGTACCCTTTCCAGCACTTTCCCAAGCACTGGAAGGAGACTGATGCCCCGATAGGACCGAGGATTGCTCCTGATCTTATCAGGCGACTTCAGAAGGACAACTACCTTCGCACACTTCCACTTCCTGGGGAAGTAACTCTCACTCACACACTTACGGAACAATACGGACAGATACTCAGGAATGGAAGACCATGCGCTCTTACACATTTCCCCAGTGAAGCCATCCATGCCTGGCGACTTTCTCGATTTTAATCTCGAGAAAGCCGAATCCAGCTCAGTCATACTAAGAGGATCAGCCGGAGTCACCACACTAGGTGGTAGCCTCGGCCGATCCTCCCTAGGGAAAAATTCCCTAAACAACGCATTCATGCAGTCCTTCCATGTTGTAAGTTGAACACCGTCAACATGGAGGCTGCAGATAGTTGTCTGCTTTCTACCCCTAACAATCTTATAAATACGACCCCAGGGATCGTGTTTATTGCGTTCAATAAATGAACGCCACTCATTCTCTTTCACACTAACAAGCATAAGCTTGTACTCATTCAGACACCGACTATAATTTGCTTTGAGCTGGCTAGTGCTATCCGCATTGGCAGAACGGGCTCTTTGGAATCTCTTCCTCAAAGCCCGAACTTGCCGCCGCTTCATAGTCAGCTCATGCGTCCACCATTTGATACACCTGGAATTCACCTTTCGGTGCCTTCCAAACGCCTGGTCGTTTGCATGAGCTAACCACTCATCAACTGTGTCGACCTGCTCATCGACATTTAAAGTGCCAAATGCACTTAGCGAGAGCTGAGAAGCAGCTTCGCTTAAAAGTACGCCGTGAAGGCGCCAGTTGGCCCTAGCGGTACACCACATATTAGACCCTAAGCTACTATTTGTGCGCATGGCATAAGTGACGACAATCTCAATGGGATTGTGGTCACTGATGCCATGCTCACCAAGGACAGACCAGCTGAAAGTTAAGCTGGTCGCTGCAACCCCATTCACTAGGGTGACGTCAATGTCACTACAACCTATCGGACCACTAAAAGTATACCACTCACTAGGTTGGTTTAGGACCCGCACATCTCGGGACACGGCCCATTCGGCCAGCAGCTCGCCCCGAGTATAGCACGAGCACGCCAAGCGCGTGCCTGGATATCTTGCTAAACCACAGAGGCGAGGCTGCATTTGCGTCTAAACCGAAGATGACTGGCACATCACCAACCAGCTGCAGCACCTCTTCCATATAAAGTATATACGGTTCGATTTCTTCACCGAACTTACAGTATATACTACCTACAACTAATCTGCCAAAGCTACCTTGCAGACTGATGGTTACCCCAAAGTCAGTAGAGTGCACAATAGTACACTCAATACTGACATCGTTAACCACCACTGCCGAATTGCCCTGCTGTCAGTAAAAGCCCGCATATTCGCAGGTAATCCTCGTATGCAACCACCAATTGCATACGGCTCCTGCAGCAGGGCTACTACACTATTCCTCTCTAGCATAAGTGCGCCCAAATCACACATAGTGGCAAACGCCCCCTGACAGTTCAACTGAAGGACATTGCAAGCCATCCTAATGTCTGGCTTGCACCCTATCTAAAACGGCCCTGTAAATCGGGCAGGCTCCCGAAAGCATGGAATGCCTGGAAGGGAGGCCCTTGAACCGGCAGTTCCTGCAGTCCACCTGGTTCATACACTTGGCCGCAATGTGGCCCAGTTGACCACATTGACGGCAGACATCGGCCTTAAGCCGGCATTGGGAAACCTTGTGGTCGAATCCGACGCACCTGTGGCAGGCATACGTGCGGACCAGCGGTCGACAGCGGTATGAAAACCACTTGACGTACACCCTTCCTGTACGCTCAAGTATGGCCAACGCTTTGTCATCGGCTTGCAACGTCAAATTAATCGTTGCGCCAGCCGTGACAGACCACGGTTTCGTCTCCAGGTGAACGCTTTTCTTGAAAGCTGCCGGCGACAAGTCCTCTTTAAAATTGTTTTCATACAATTCCTCCATGAAAACCTGTGGCGTAATGGCCGTGTCTACATCGAAGACACTGACCTTCGGCCTAAGCTCCTTGGTCTGCTCCACACTCAGCCCAACCTTGGAGAAGACTGGGTTTTTTACGACCCGCGTCATCTCCTTGGCGGACGGAGTGCGGATGACCGCCCCGCCCCTCTTCAATTCACGCACCTCATGCACACGGACCCCAAGTGCCGGTGCCACCTCGCTCCTGACCTTCTCGGCCACTTGCTTCCCCGTGACTGTCGGGTCACTGCTGGTCACGACTGCTGACCATGTCTCCACTGGCTTCCTCAACCGGGGAGCAGCAGTGGGGCCAGCTGCGGCAGCAGCAACCGCGACCGGCGGAGCAAGCACCGGGAAGGCAGCCTGTGGGTAATTTGCAGGCAGCCTCGAGCTTGCGCCATTCGCACAACGCTCCTCAAGCGTTGCGATCCTCATGGACATTGCCATGAGGCACCGCAACACCCTTGCAGCGTTGGCTGGCTGCAAACCAGAGTGCAGGACCACCTCCATAACCTCCGCTTGCAACTCGTTAAGCGACGACTCAGCTACATTGAAGTGCTTTGCCAACCGCTTGGCAACGCTACAGGCAGCTGAACTGGCGCCAGCTGCAGGGGCAGCTGTAACCAGCTCAGCCAGGGGGGCAGCATTGTTACTTCCCTCAAGGTCCCCTCGGGTATCGACGCTACTGCGCGAGCTCGCAGCCACTTGCTGCCCACCAGGGGCGCCACTAGTAGAAGGCACCTCTGAAGGGGGGCCCCCCACAGCAGACACCACCTCCGGGTCAGCAGCATTTGCGCACTTCGCAGCACCAGCCAATTTCGACAGCCTAACCTTCGGGTTCCCCTTAGGACCCCCTGTTGAAACCCCCTCGTCGGCGCCTCTGCCAACACCGCCGCCACTGCGAGGGCTCGAGGCCAAACGCTTGCCAGCAGGGCCGTCATCTGTGACAGGGGTCTCCGAAGAGTCACCTGTCGCAGCGCGCCCCTTGCCACGCCTCTTAGGGCGCGTCCTGACATCGACGCCGACGCTGGCGTCACTCGTCTCGCTCATACCTGCAGCCTACACTATACCTAAATAATTAATTTTATTATTATATATAATTCTACTTTACCCCCTTTTTCAAAAACTAGACTAAGCCCCTGACTATACTTCTAATCGCTAATCCCCTATACCGGCTTGCTGCCGGCGCTCAACCAATAGGAGAGCAATAACCGAAAAAACAAAAGCAACAATACTCACCTGATGTGAGCGCTCTCCCAGCAACGGAGAGCAATTGCCGTTAACAAAAACAACTATAAGGCAGCCGACTAACACGTGCTGTTCTTATCAGTAATTTCTGCGCGCGCTCTCACTCTCAATTGCTATTTATAGAACAACTAAATTTGCTAACAACCGTCCGCTACAAACGTCCGTCACCGACCACTGCCAGATTTGTACTGTCACCACATTCACAATCTTCACATCACGTTGGCAATTTCTTGAAATGTGTCCAGTCTCGTTGCATTTAAAGAACTTTGTTTCTGTGTTGCAGTCTCCACGCCGGTGGTTCGATGAGCCGCAGTTGAAGCAAAACGTCAGTTTATCGCTGTGCCTTTTATTTTCGCCACTACTGTTTTCTCTCTTTGCTGCTTCTGGTCGTTGCTGTGCGTGTCATTCTTTACTTCTTCCTTTGTGCTTTTGTAGTTCCATATCTTTTTTTGAGCTCTTCATATGTTTCGCACTCCAGCATGTTATATTTATAATCGCTCCAAATATTTAGACCTTTTATGATGTAGCGAACTACCGATTTTGTCTCTACGTTTCCCATCGCAGCGATCTTTCGCATTTGGAGATATATTCATGGAAACTCTCGCTCTCCAATTGTTGTCTGCTTTGCAGCTTCTCGTGAATTTCAGCGATCCCATAGCTCTGTCTGAACTCTCTTTGTAGACTTCAGAAACAGCTGTCATTTTTGAGCGTGCGTTCACATATTTTTGCTTTTCGCTTGCTTATTCGTGATCCATTTTGTTACAGACACTGAGTTCCCGTCGAAATCTGGTGTAATTCTTGAGAATCCTTCTACCGACACCACTGGCTCATTCTGCTTAATTTCGTCCGCTCTGATTTTTAGCGTCAGCAATTGCATCACCTGCTGCACACTTTCCTGAGTGTCCCGGAGCGTCCTCTCGAACTTCGATCACTCTTCTGCTTTCAGCCCGCTGCTCGTACCGCCTTCTACCTCTCCTTCGTTGCTTGTCAGCACTCTCCTTTGTGTTTCTGCCCGTATATTTTTCGGACTTCTTTGCATCTTCAATGTTTTTTGCAAAGTTCAAATTTGCAAAGTTCTGCTCAGCTTAAATTTGCAAAGTTCTGGCACGGTTGAGCTCCCAAATGTAATAATTGTCTTTATTATATTTCACAGTAATTGCGTATTGTAACATCTAATTGTATTCCTCGACTTTCACTCTTGACAACTTTATATTCTTCCTGGTATCGCGCTAATGCACGTCTGGGACACTTCCAGATAATACTGACCGACTTAAGGAGTTGCCATCCTCGCAGTGACCTCTTACTTCTTATATACATTATATATGTCGGCGCGCAGCTTCAAGCGAAGTACTGGCGTCTCATGGACGGGACGCAATACGGTACTTTAGCTTGTGCTTGCCTGCGCGAGGCATAAGAAAAGGGTGCTAAGCATAGTAACAGGAATAGATCCGTTACTAGTGAGGTCTGATCGTTGGTCGCAATACGTGGAAGATAGACAGTAGCAAGGAATTTGCTACTTCTAGTGAAGAGCAGAAGTTGGGCTATAAAAGAGGGCTCTGACTTGACTGAGGGTTCAATCTGAATTGTGACGCGTTAACGATCAGAACTCGTTGTGTTACAGTACTCAAAGTGCCTACCAAAATTATAATAATGTTTCCTAATCCAACATCAGAATTGGGATCGGCTTCGCCTCAAGATCGCAGCTCTATACAGTATATGGCAGCGTTAGAAGAACAAAATAAAAACCTCATGGAGATAATACGATCCATGCAGGCACCAAGAACATCGGCAGCACACGCAGAAACCACGCATGTGTCACTACCTCCCTTCAATCCCAATGAAGCTGGAATTGATGCAACAGCATGGTGTAACACGGTAGACCTAATCTTCGCCGACAAAGAACTAGAAGGCAGTGCTCTTGTTAGAGCACTAAGCAGAGCATTGAAAGGCAGTAGCTCGCAATGGTTGTCCCAAGTATGCTTTGCTGGCATCACTTGGACCCAATTCAAGGATATGTTTATCCAACGATTTGTGGGCTTGAAGACAGGCGGCGGTATTACTGAACATTTTAAACGGACGCCCCAAACCGGAAGAGAACTTTGCTGAGTATGGCAACCGCATAGTAACCACGTTGCTGGCCAAGTGGAAAGCTAAGGACTTGGAAGAGGTTGCTGTGTCAGTAGCGCTAGCTCACATATCCCAAATTGACAATAACATGATGCGTTGGGTTTTTACCACTAACGTGACAACGCGAAATGAGCTACAGCGGCAACTGCAGGCTTTCGCCTTTAAGAAACGCAAAAACGACGAAGTTGCATATTCACCAAACTCGGGCAAGAAGCAATGTATGCAGTCTCTAATTAAATGCAATTATTGTGGAAAACCAGGACACAAATACGCCCAATGCCGCGTGCGTATGGAGAGTATGTCCGACATCAAGAAAGATAACAACAGTGAAAGCAACGCATCCGGATTGAAAAATCGTTCAACATAAGGTGCTTCAAATGAAATGAAGTCGGACATGTTGCTTCTGTATGTCCCACCATCCAAACCAATGGAAGCGACTAGAATAAGGAGAAACGGGTGGACATATGCAAGATAATCGAGCCTAGAGGGATATTTTATCAAATGGGTGAGCGCTTTCCATTTTTCTTTGACTCGGGTGCCGAGTGTTCATTGATAAAAGAAAATTATTAAAAAAAAAAAAAAATAAAAGAATTAATAATTTAGTAATATTAAGAGGAATTGACGACAATATTGTAAGAGCCATTTACAAATCTTGTCCACAATTCGAAAATCACATTTCAGTATAGAAGTTTTGTTTCATGTCGTATTGAACAATTATTTGAAGCTTGACAATATGATTGGTCAAGAAAAATTGCAGCTTGGCTTTGGCGTCAATATAGAAACAGAAAAATTGAATATCTAAAAAGCAAAAGTTATCAATGCTATACATGATAGCACATATAGTTTAGTTTTTAATTAAAAGCAACCCGAACCCGTTCCAGGATGAAAAAGAACTTCCGGATGACACTGGTGAAGGTGCATCTGAGTCTCAAGGGGAAGACTTTACCGCAATATAGCAACTGTCTCGCAGGGACGAGAAGTGCTATGATAAAGGTCATGGTGGCCTAGTGTTAAACAACTGTCTCGCAGGGACGAGAAGTGCTATGATAAAGGTCATGGTGGCCTAGTGTTAAACAACTGTCTCGCAGGGACGAGAAGTGCTATGATGAAGGTCATGGTGGCCTAGTGTTAAACAACTGTCTCGCAGGGACGAGAAGTGCTATGATGAAGGTCATGGTGGCCTAGTGTTAAACAACTGTCTCGCAGGGACGAGAAGTGCTATGATGAAGATCATGGTGGCCTAGTGTTAAACAACTGTCTCGCAGGGACGAGAAGTGCTATGGCAAAGGTCATGGTGACCTAGTGTTTGAAAACTGCTTCGCAGGGACGAGAAGAGTTTTGGTAAAGGTCAGGTAGACCTGGTGAATAACGGCTATCTCGCAGGGACGAGAAGTGTTATGGAAAGGATCGTAGTATCCTGGTGCATAATTCTGCACGGCAATGTTGAAGTAAAATTGCACTAGAAGATTAAGTTATGTAAACAATGAAAAGTTTGAAGTTAAAAATGATGTTGTTAAATTTGAAAAGAAAAATAATTATTTTCTTGATTGGTTATTAAGTGGAACTTTAACACACGAGGACGTGTGGTTTTGTCAGGAAGGCCGTGTCGGCGCGCAGCTTCAAGCGAAGTACTGGCGTCTCATGGACGGGACGCAATACGGTACTTTAGCTTGTGCTTGCCTGCGCGAGGCATAAGAAAAGGGTGCTAAGCATAGTAACAGGAATAGATCCGTTACTAGTGAGGTCTGATCGTTGGTCGCAATACGTGGAAGATGGACAGTAGCAAGGAATTTGCTACTTCTAGTAAAGAGCAGAAGTTGGGCTATAAAAGAGGGCTCTGACTTGACTGAGGGTTCAATCTAAATTGTGACGCGTGAACGATCAGAACTCGCTGTGTTACTGTACTCAAAGTGCCTACCAAAATTATAATAATGTATCATAATCCGATATATATATATTTGTGTATTTTTTTAATTTTTTTTTTTTTTTTTTAATTAATTGGAGTTTGGATATTTTTTTAAAATATTTTAAATCTTAACGAGTACGAAATTTAAAATTATATGAGCTTAATATACTTATGTATGGCCATACTGAAAGATGTATATTTATTATTTTATATTTTTTTGTTTATTATTTTTTTTTTATGAAATGTATAATTTTATCCTATCCTTATGTACTTTTTGTTTTTTTATCATTTTTACCTAAAATGACAATGTTTTCATTTTCCTCTATTTCCGTTACTGTATACGGACCTGTATAGTTAAAATCTAGCTTATGTCTTGATTTATTTTTTAGTAAAACCTTATCTCCTACCGAAATATCTATATTTCTAATTTTCTTATCATAATTGGTTTTATTATTATGTTTACGTTTCGCTAGCGTTATTGTTGCTCTTTTAAAAGCTACTTCTTATCTATACTTTCTTTCTTTAGCGTAGTCTTCTACAATGTAGATAACTCTATGTTATCTACGCTATTAAAATGTTTTGGCAGATTATTAGATTTGCCGAAAAGTAGCTTATATGGACAATAATTGTGTGCCATAGAGGGTGTCGTGTTGAAACAGTATACGAAATATTTTAACCATACGTCCCAATCAGCTTTATCAACCGATATATATGATCGTATGTATTCGTTGAAGGTTGAAGGTTGAAATAGATTGAAGGTGACTTCTTTCTACTGTTCCAACTGTCTGTTGGTGGTGTGCTCTAGATGTTAAATTTTCAATTTTTAAATACTTGCACAGAAATTGTATTATTGAATTTTTATATTCAGTTCCCATGTCCGAAATGAACGTCTTTATTGGACCATACTTCAATATAAAAGATTCGAAAATAGCTTTTGCGACAGTGTTTGCAGATTTAATTACAATAGGAATGGCAACTAAATATTTTGTTAAATAAGTGTTACTATATATTTGTTACCATTTTCCGATTTTGGTAGTGGACCAATAGTGTCTACTACTACTTTGTCAAAAGCTTTAGTTGGTGTTTCTGTTATAATTAAAGGGGTTTTTGTATTTTTTGTAACTTTTGATTTTTGACAATTATGGCATTTACGTACATAGTCGGTAATGAACTTATTCATTCCTTTCCAGTAGTAAGTTCTTTTCACCTTGGCCATGGTTTTTGAAATGCCTAAATGACCTCCTTAGATTGGATCATCATGTAACGTAGACAAAATAGCTTCTTTTTCTTTTTCATTTTTAATTAGGGTGACCGGGCTGAGTAGCGCTACTTTCAATGTTTTTAATAATTTATTGCCCATTATTTTAAAATCATCTATTGAAACTTGTTTAAAGACATTTTCCCACGGTGCCACTTTGATTTGACTTATTTCACCGGTCTGCTTTTCAAGCCTTTGAAAGAATTAACCTTAGTCAAGAATTCCATTAGTGTATGGATCGTCAATATCATATCTTGCAGTAATTTTCTTTCCTATTCCATAGAGTATTTTTTATATGCAAGGTCCCTACTTTACGTACGTCGTCATTGTTTATGACATCGAATATGTTTTGCTTTGAAGTATTATGTATAGAATTGCCAAGCAATTCTATTTCTTGATTTGTTTTTCGTGCGCAGGATTTTTCTCTACATTGATATCCTGTAGTAACTTGTTTTACATTTCTAGTCATGTTTTGAAGCTCTTTAATAGTTATTCTTGATAACGCATCGGATACATAATTATCTTTGCCCTTCAATTATTCAACTGTAAAATCATAAAACGTCTGTAGTAATTACAGAATGCTACAAAACGTCTAGCGCTGTCCGCATCATGCGGGACTGGGTAATTCATGATGACGTCAAATTTCTTGTCATCTGGTAGTATTCCCTTATCTGTGCACTTGTGACCTAGAAAAGTCACCTCATGCATGAAAAATGATCATTTTCCTGGATGCAACTTCAGGTTGTATTCCCTACATTTCTCAAAAACGTCTGAAAGGTTTTTAAGCATATGTTTTTCGGAACAACCGATAACTATTAAGTCATCCATGTAGAGAAATGCTTAAGAAGGTTGTAGTCCGGAGAATGCAATAGTCATCATTCTCTGAAACGAATTAGGCGCTATTTTTAATCCAAATGGTAATCGCGTAAAGCGATACAAGCCATTGCTCGTTGAAAATGACGTTAACTCTTTTGAACTTTTTTCGAGCTCAATTTGATGAAATCCTGACATTAAGTCCAGGCATGAAAAGTATTTTGCTCCGCCTAGTTGATCTAAAATGTCATCAATTCTATGGAGTGGGAATTTATCTGATATTAACTTTTTATTAATTTGACGATAGTCAATAACTTATCGCCATTTCTTTGCTTTGGAACCTGGTGAAGGTTTTTTAGGGACAAGTAACAATGGGCTATTGTATGCAGACACAGATGGTTCTACAATCCCGTCGGAAATTAATTTTCCTACGTGCTTCTGTATTTCGTCTACTTGACTATGCGGGCTTCTAAAATTTTTTATATATATATTGGTTCATCATCTTTCAATCTCAATTTTTGCTTGTAAAAGTTATTAGTGCTTATGGATTCTGTTTCTAATCCGAATATATCACTATATTTTGTGCATAGACTTGTGAGTTCTGATTTAAATTGTGCTGGGAAGTTTTTTGAAATTTGATCTAATACGGATTCTTCCCTGTTTACCGGATTGGTTGTGACTACTTCGTAGTTCGAAAGTGGTTCATATTTTAACTTATCCACATTTATTATTTGATCGGTATTAATTGTATTAAGAAATCGTATATAAGAATTTTTGTTATGGTATTTGCTACATAAATACCATGAGAAATTTCTTGATTTGGAATAAGTAGATTATCTTCTTTTGAAGTAAGTGTAACTTGTCTGACTACTTGGGATCTAGCTGGCTGAATTATTGAGTTGTTGCCAGATTTGTATGTTATTGGAACATGAATTGGAAATTTTAAATTATTTGGTCTAATTATAAGCCAATCTTCAGATGGCTTGAAGTCTAATTGACAGTAATACTTTCGAATAAAATCGATTCCGAGTATTCCATCACATGGAAAAGCGAATTGTAAGTCAACGATATGAAAATCGTGTGGGATTACGTATTTGTCTGTCTGTATTCCAATTGATATTAGACCTTTAGACGATGTTACTTCGTGACTTATTTCTTTTATATCTATAAGATAATTATCTTGAATATTATTAAAAATATCAGAGTTTTCTTTCAAAATTGAGTTATTTGCACCGGTGTCTATTGATAAAACAATCTCTTTATTTGTATCTGGGTTTGTAAATGATACGCATATATTTTGATTGAGATTGATAGTATAAACCTTGGTATTATTTAATGTAGAATATTTTAAGGGTTTTGGGGGTTTCCCGAAGTATTGTGGGGTAATCTTATATTATTATTATTTTTATGGCCTTATTATTACGGCCTCGATTCGAGTTACCACGGCTTCTAGAATTTCTTCTATATCGGCCTCTACCCCTATTATTATTGTTGTTATTGTATCTACCATAGTTGCCTCTGTATTGTCTATTACCAGGGCTTCCACTGCGTTGCAGATAATTCTGGTAGTGTTAAACTGTATTTGCCTGTCCGGTTATTTCGGTGCAACAGCTTACAATTTACTAATAGCTTCGTTCATTGTGCTAAAAGTTTTACCTTATCAATTGAGCATTACTTTTTAAAGAAAAAAAAAATTTTTTTATTTTTTATTTTGTGTATATATATATATATATATATATATATATATATATAAAATATAAATATAAAAATGATAACTTATATAAAATTTATATAAGTTATCACCCGGCTACTGCCCTCCTACCCTAGAATAAGTATAGTATAGGAACTAGCATAATTAGCATAGTTTACTTTAAAGATGTTATTAATTTAAGTTAGCCATAAAGTATGCTACGTAAGTTTATACGACTCCAGTGAGGGTCAACGCACGAAACCAATGGAGTAGTTACCTGACTGCACCGTTGATGCGTCTATCGACTTATCGCCCAGGCAATTGCGGTGAACATCGAGCCAAGGTGGCGGATCAAGAAGAAAAGGCTCGTTCACTTGGATCTCGACCGCACTCACTGGAAGACGTATCACGCGAAAACTACCAATCATGATCATGATTGTGCAAGTAAAATAAAAAAATTTTGACGACCGTGGCCACAAAGGTTCCGAGCGGCACTAACAATAACTACAAAAAATAAATTAATAAAAAAAATAAATTAATAAAAAAAATAAAGAGAAAGGCGTGAGGCAGTCTACTGGTTAGGCTAAGAGGTGTGGAATGCACCCAAAAAAGTTGCCCAGTGGACCCGTGAGGAAACCCGTACCTTAATAGTCGATTATGCTAAAAAGGAACAACACGGACCACCGCGACCAGAGCCAATAATAAAAAAAAAAAAAAAAAAATTTTTTTTTATCACACCCAAAAGCACAATCACCCACGCACTAAACGTATAAAACAAAAAAAACGCAAAAAGAACCAAAAACGTGTCGGCGCGCGGCTTTAAGCGAAGTACCGGCGTCTTATGGACGAGACGAAATACGGTACTTTGGCTTGTGCTGGCCTGCGCGAAGAAAAGCATAGTAACAAGAATAGATCCGTTACTATTGAGGTCTGATCGTTGGTCGCAATACGTGGAAGAAAGAAGAGCAAAGAGTGAAGAGCAGAAGTTGTGCTATAAAAGAGGGCTCTGCCTTGACTGAGGGGTCAATCTGAATTGTGACGCGATAACGATCAGAACTCGCTGTGGTTCATATTTAAAACAGAATCCTGCCATCACACAATATAACATAAGTACAAATACAACAACGAGATCTCGCGAACGTGACATAAAAGAAGAACAAGAAGAGAACTACACACTAACAAAATTCTAGAATAATACAGACAGTAAAGACGGGTGATCAAGGCACTTTTTCTTACTCTCTTCAAATCACAAAAAAGGAGCAATTTTTTGTTTCCTTTTTTTGTATTCTTTTTATTGTTTTTTAATATAAAAAAATATATAATCTCTTTTTGTGTTTCCCATTTAAAAAAAAATATAAAAAAAAATTAAATTAAGTCCATTTAAACAACATTGTCAACCTCTCTCTCGTGGAAAAAAAAAAAAAACATAAATTAAAATAAAAAAAAAAAGTTATTACCTCTTGCACCTCACCCCCTGCATCGCTTTTCTTATAATAAATTGGATAAATAGCATTTTAATAGAATATAAATAGAATAGAATTTAATAGATAATATAAAATTAGTAAAAATTGAAAACATAGAAATATATATAAACGACATGGAGGAGATAAAAACCCTAAACCCTTAAAACCGTCGTCGACCAATTGCTGTCCGTTAAAGAGGACATTAGGAAAGTAGGCAATAGAGTCGCCTCGCTAGAATCCGACGGCATAGGCCGTAACCCGGCTGTGAGTCAGCCACCTCCTTTAGCCAGGCCCCGTACCGAGTTAGACCTAAAGGAGACGTTTGTCTTACCTGACTGCGTGAAAGAGCTCCAAAGCTTTGAGGGGCAACCGGAAAAATACGTGTCCTGGCTAAATCGAGAGCAGTCCATCCTGGATGACTACAGTTTTGTAAGGGAAAAACCTCTGTTCAGATCTATTCTTGTACATATTAGGCAAAAAATTAAGGATAATGCTGAGTACCAATTGAGCCAGTTGATACAGGGGCCCAGGTCACTACAAGACTTTTACTTGAACGTGAATAACCATCTTTCACTTATTTTAAACAAACTCAACGGTGGGCAACGCACGACCGACATGGCGGCAGCCTTGGCTGAGACATACAGGTACAAAGCACTACATGCATTTATAAGAGGATTGAAAGGCGACGCCGCGAAATTTTTGCTAATTCATCGTCCAAGGGACCTACCCGAAGCCTATTCTTTTTGCCTAGAATTGCAAAATGTGTTTTCCAGAGCACCCCCGAACCAAACCCTATATGTAAGTAATGTCTCGTCTAATCAACCTTACCGAACACTGGGTACCCCGAGTTTCCCTTCGCAGTATCGCCCTGTAACTCAATATATCCTTAGATCGGCACCGTACCATACGACAGCACCCCACAATAGCGTTGTAGTCAGGAATCCACAAGAGCGGTCCGTAGTACAATATCCCTGAACCTGCCATCAAAATGGAATCCAACCGGTCTGGACAATCGTACCGGTCAAGTTACGGGGCTAGGAGGGACGACAGCGGCAGCACTAAGCATCCAAATGGCAGCTCGTCCATTAACCCGTTCAAGAAAACCGTAGGGTAGACAATCAAAAAAAAAAATATTTTAGTATAAGTAAAAATGAGCAAAGGGTGAAGAGAGTAAGGAGTGTTTCACGCCCCTGAGACATTCAACTAACATGAACATACGAATAATATAATACTATACTATAATACTAAAGCATACCAAACATAAAAACACACACACTCACCAATTCATCTTACTCTTACATATGGCGGCGGCGCGCCTATAAACACGGGACGCCGATGGTCCACGAGGAGTTGCGAGGCAAAGGATGCTTCAACAACAGTCGACAACATGAATGGCCGAAATTGCAGGTAAGCTGACCGAAAAAGCAACAACCATCGCGGACCCGAGAGTGCGCAAGGCAGCAGAGGATGTCTCTCGACTGGCGCAAGCGCCATCCCGCAGAAGGCGATGTGACGACCGAATGGACCCGACGTGGAAGTCGGATTGCAGGTCAAACCTGCGGAAACATATGGATCTACGGGACGTAGATCTTGTGGGAGGGAGGAGTTAGCACCCGGCTACTCCCCTCCTACCCTAGAATAAGTATAGTATAGAAACTAGCATAATTAGCATAGTTTACTTTTAAGATGTTATTAATTTAAGTTAGCCGTAAAGTATGCTACGTAAGTTTACACGACTCCAGGTGAGGGTCAACGCAAGGAACCAATGGAGTAGTCACCTGACTGCACCGTTGATGCGTCTATCGACTTATCGCCCAGGCAATTGCGGTGAACATCGAGCCAAGGTGGCGGATCAAGAAGAAAAGGCTCGTTCACTTGGATCTCGACCGCACTCACTGGAAGACGTATCACGCGAAAACTACCAATCATGATCAAGATAAATAGTGGAATGGAGGTTGTTGTCTAATGAGCTACAAAAACTTAGAAACGATTTTGATTAATCCCACAAGGCACTAGCTCAAAATAGGCCAATTCAAAAAGAAACGAAATAAATAGGAAGAACGGATTTTCTTAAAAACAGTTCATATACTACTAATTGCTTGCTTACGTCGTTAAGACCCTACTTTTTTAAAAATTCTTTTGGAAGTGTAAGCATGCATAGCTCTGAAGCAGAAAAAAGATTTTTGTTTTTTTTTGTTTTTATTTATTTATTTATTAATTATTTTTTTTAGTATGATAGATTATGGTACATTATCCCAATCTATCGATGTTATTGGCCCTGCTCATATATCTTCTTTAAATTAGTTTATTATGTTTGACATAAAGTGTCAAGAAAAATTGAGCTACATTGACAATGGTCAATATTAGCATTAAAACCCATAGGGATTGATCACATTTGCTGTGTTATCCTTACTCTGACTATCATCAGATCCAAACCAACCCATTATGGTATTCCTTTTTTTATGAAGTTACTAACTGGTCTTTTTGCAAATGGACCACCAAAGAAAAATGAAAGGAAATAAAGTAAAGGTATAGAGAATATGACTGATTTACAATAGCAAATTACAATGTTTTTAAATTAATTTATCAGTCATATTTGTTAGTAATAGCCTACGAGTTTTGTTAGAAGTTTTCCGCAGCGCTTTCGCACTTCTGCGGGTAGAGGCTTATAAGAGCAGCTTTAATTGCGTTTCTTTGCACTTTAACGAAGATCTTTTTTTATTTCCTTAAGTTGTTGCCTGTAGATTTCCCTCTGCGATGCTGTAGTCATCTCATTGATTTAATCCACTAGGAGCTTCATTTTCTAAAGGTTCTTGACCTTCCTTCCGCTTCTCTTTTTCTTTTTTTGTTCAGGCTCTTGTTGCCTTGCCCTGTACTCAGTTATTGTGAGTCCATCGGTGGGACACACCTCGAGGGCCTCATCTAGCGTTGGTGCGTCCTTCTGATTTATGTAATGATTTATTTCTGCGTGACGTTTTGCAAATTGCTATTGCCGTTGGACGCCGCCTTTGAAGTCGCTCGCTGTAGTTTTTGAGGTTCCGTTTTTTTTTTTTTTATTTCAAAAATTTTTTTTTATGCAGTTGGCTCCATGACACTGTCATGGTTGCTATGTAATGAATATTACCACTTGTAGTTTTTATATTAGTTTTTATTTTTAGGGCTCTCTTTCAGGATCGGTATTAACCGACCTGAAAGGATTTCCAAGATATATATGTGAACTTAACGGAACGGTCGTCCATGATAGAATAGAATCAATACAATAATGAGCTTATAGCTAAGACCGCAGAAGGCGGTCGGTGACGCCGGCAGCGGGGCAGTCGTAAGGAGGAGTGTATTGAGTTTTATTATTTCGGCAATGGGCACATGCAGATATGCTGACTCTGCGAGTATGCATTTCTATGGCATAAGTGGCCATTTGATTTATGGGCCACTTATGTTTTGTAATTTTTTAACGTAAACATTGCAACAAAGTGTTGCAATGTGTTTATTTTGTATATAGCGCAAGTCGACATATGTATACTCTGTAATACACTACAGTTGAGGTCGCCATTCAGCGGCTTAAAAACAATAAAGCGCCGGGTGCTGATGACCTTGTTGCAGAATTGTTCAAGACAGGCGGCGATGAGTTGGTAAGGTGCATGCACCAACTTATCTGCAAAGTATGGTTTGTGGAAAGCATGCCCGCTGAGTGAAACTTTACTATGATCTGACCCGTCCTAAAGAAGGGCGATGCCACATTACGGACAAACTATCGTGGCATTAGTCTTCTTCACGTCGCATATAAGATCTTCACGAGCGTACTATGTGAAAAACTGAAACAACATGCGGAGACACTGATTGGACCCTATCAGGGCGGCTTCCGTCCTGGTAAATCCAGCACCGACAAGATTTTCACATTACACCAAATCCTGGAGAAGACTTACGAAAATTAAATCGACCTATATCACCTCTTTGTTGATTACAAGGCAGCGTTCGATAACCCACAGCGTGATCACCTGTATACCGCAATGTCTGAACTTGATATACCTGCAAAGCTTATGCGCTTATGTAAAATGACATCGAGCAACACAGTCAGCTCTGTAAAAGTAGAAATTGACCAATCCGAAACCTTCAGTACCAAGCGTGGTGTAGGACAAGGCGACTTATTCTGGCAAACAACTGTGTCCAGCTCCTTGGATATGTGGACGATATAGACATCATTGGCCGTACCAAACGTTATGGTACTGCGGCTTTTAGTGCTATTGAGAAGCAGACGGCTAGAGTAGTAGGGTATCAAGACGTTGTGGTAGCAGGCAGCTATAACGTTGAAGCTGTCAAGGATTTTATCTATTTTGACTCTGCCGTCTCCCAAAACATTGATGTCAGCCTTGAGATAGCGCGAAGAAGACCACTGGCTAACAGGTGCCACGATGGGATCAGACGAAGACAACACTCTCCCAGACGCTCATCATGCCAGTGTTTTTGTATTATGCAGAAGCCTGGACAGTAACACAATCAGATGTAGCCGCCCTTGGGGTGTTCGAGATAAAAGTTCTTCGCAAAATCTATAGCTTAATTTGTGGTTGCGGAAACTATCGTGTAAGATGGAACGATTAGCTGTTTGAGCTGTACGACGACATTGACGTGGTCAGATAAGCACGATGTGGCTGCGATGGCTGGGTCATGTCGTAAGTATGGATGAAAAAACTCGAGCTCGAAGTGTCTTTAATGCGGTGTACGCGGTCAACGGAGGAGAGAAAGACCCTGGATACCCTGGCAGAACCAAGTGCCCTGTCGTTGCTTGGAGTTACCAACTGGCGGAGAAGCATCCAGAACAGAACCGCTTGGAGACTACTAGTGCGTCAGGCTGTGTCCCATTAAGGGATGTTTACATCAATTTATTGTTAATATTATATAACATCACGAAGACAAATTGGCTTCTATGTTAGCTCATTGGGGATGTTGCCTAACTGTAGTAGTATATGCAAAGCTGTTAAGCTAATGGCACCAAAAATGCTTTCATATACATTCTATTCCCATATAAGCTTCTGACATAAAAGACAATTCGCAGCAGAAAGAAATCTAAGCTGCGAACGTGATTCAGCGATTTTAATGATTAACGACGACTACTGAGTTTTGCTTGATTATAAATCATCTCTGTACAAACGGTTCATTTCTTACAAAAATTTAAATGCTGTTATAATTACTTTAGGAATTGAAATATTGTTTTTATATTTTAAACTGTATTCTATTGTGCTTTATCTCACACTAAAATCGTTTTGAAAACACTGCTGACCGGAAGAGAGATAAGACTAAAGCAGAGAGCAAGCGCTTGTACAACGGGCAAGCCTCTGCCCTCTTCAATGCGCGAGCCGCAAAGATTGGCAAAATAGTATGTCTTATCAGCAAGCAAAACAGTTATTTTGCATTTGTACATTAAAAAAAAATTTGTCAAATTGTTAATTTGTAATTTGTAGGCAGCAAACATTGTAAGTTGATGAAAATTGTACGAGGACTCATCTGATCATCACAATCTTAAGATTGAGAAGTTGAGAAATATATGCTTCCAGCACTTTGCTGCGCGTCAATCTAATTAGGCAATGTTTAGTAGCAATTTGCAAACAGCAACCACGTGCTCCAAAACCACGAGCACACTTTTATTTACCAATGGAAACAGCAAATCAAAATACACAATTGCCGATACAACAACAAACGAAAGCATGTACTCTTTTACTATACCTAATAAAAACAACTGATGAAGGGATTGTAGCATCTACACGCTTAATAAATGGACAACAGCAGGGTGTAGCTAGAAGAAGAAAAAAATGAAAATATAAACTCTGATACTACCCCTACAAATAAAAACATAATCAGAGATAATTTATTAACAAACAATCGATTTGCAGAGCTGGCCGATTCCATAAGTAACGAAGAGGATGATTTACTAGCAATTTATTCAGTTTTTAAAGAAGGAAATTTATTTAAAGCGTTATGGAAAGGACAAGTTCTATAAAAAGCTATAAAACCGTTGAACATCAACATACTTCCAAAAATGCAAATACAGCAACGAAGACTACATTCAAAAACCCTTCTCCAGCAGCATTGAAAGATATTAGAAATCTCATTGCCTCAATGGCTCATAATATTAGAAGAACCATTACGATCTATGTCAAAAATATCCTCACATATAGAAACATAGTCAACAGATTGGATTAACTTAATATCAATTTTTACAACTTCCAGCTGAAGAAGGAAAAGCCTTACCAGGTAGCTATTAAAAAGTTGTACTACCCATCTGTGCATCATGAGATAAGAGAAGAAATGGCAAGATTGGGACATAAAATTATAAACATATATAATCCTAATAATAACAATAAGAAACCGCTCAATATGTTTTTCCAAAATATTGAGCCAGCAAAAATGAATACAAACGTTTTTAATATAAATACCTTACGTGGGCAAAAAGTAAATATTGAACCATTACGGAAATGTAACGTGGTGGTCCCATGTATTCACTGCCAAAACTATGGACTTATCTCCCGGTACTGCCGCAAACAGCCATTATGCGGGAGATAAGTCCATAGTTTTGGCAGCGAATACATGGGACCACCACGTTACATTTCCGTAATGGTTCAATCTGTTTGCGGCAGTACCGGGAGATAAGTCCATAGTTTTGGCAGCGAATACATGGGACCACCACGTTACATCTCCGTAATGGTTCAATATTTACTTTTTGCCCACGTAAGGTATTTATATTAAAAACGTTTGTATTCATTTTTGCTGGCTCAATATTTTGGAAAAACATATTGAGCGGTTTGTGCAAACTACAAAGGAAATCACCCGTCAACATACAAAGGCTAACAATCGTGTTAAAACTACATACTTAAGTCGAACAAACAAGCAGTAAAAAAAATATCAATCAAAATTAAAATCCAGATATTCAAAAAAATGAATACAAATGGCCCTTGCCTTTCACAATGGAAAAAAAAGCTTGACATCCCACAACAGGATCATTTTTATCCAGCGTCGAAGTCGAATTCTGGTCTAATAAATAATTTATTATATGCTAGAGTAGCTAGCGGGAGCAGCAATGTTAGCCAAAAGCCTACCGGGTCAAAACAAATACGCTAAGAGCTAAAAAATCTGGAGGTGCAACAACAACAACAAGATGGTCAAGAATCCCACGCAAGCACCTCAAGAGAACTTATCTCCGAGATTAAGGAATTGTTCAAACTGATGAAAAATATGATTGAGATGCAGCTGCAGATACTCAATCTTCTTACCGCAATCGCCTTTAAATGACATCCGTCTGCATATTTATATAGAACACTGATGGGATCACAATAATGGTATTGATATTATCTTGCTAAGTGAGATCAGACTTCAAAATTCTAGTGCGCTTAACATTTTTGATTTCCAGGCCTACCAAACAAATACATCGCAGCAAGCATGAATTGGAGAAGGTGTTGCCGTTTTGGTAAAAAATTTTGTCAAACACTATCTGTTAATCATAATTGCCAAGCCCTTTATTCCAATTATCTGCTGTTGGCGAAGACTTCTCTCTGGGTACACTAGAACTAGCATCAATATACATTAAGCCAAACTATTGAGGTGAGATTGGAGATTTTGAAGAAATCTTTGATTCTGTAGGCAAGAAATTTCTCATTGGTGTAGACTGGAATTCAATATTTATAATAATAAGATATTTGTGTAAGATGGGATTTATGACATGACTGAACATAGAAAATATAGAAGATGCAGTGGATCTTTTGACTAATAAGATTTATACAGCAGGTGCTCTATCGGGTCATTCTGCTCACCGGTCACGTCCCTGTACGATCAATTGTTTTAATGACGAGACGAGAGATTTGATCAGCCTTACGAGATAACAAAGAGATATATTAACTCTCATTCAGAATCCAAAGCTCAGTGGCAGCGTACAAGCCAATTGCATAAGCAGTTGCTTAAGCTTCAGAGAACTAAGTACTTTGAAGAAATGCTTGAGACAATGGACTACACGGTTGTCTACTTCCTGTTGAAAACTACCAAGTCTTTTAAGCGACGGCCGCAACGCCATGCTCGAATTAAAAACCCAATGGGAATCTATTGCAAATCAAACAAAGTGACGTACAAAAGCTTTGATCGTTTGACCGTGTTTTACATTATGAGGCATGTTCCTGCCACCATTTACCTACTATTTCGGTCGTACTTATTTTACCAAAAATTTCATGTACAAGTGTTACCACACATATGAAATAAACAATAGCAAATTGCAGATTCAAATTACAGGGACTGAGTTGGATGCTATGCAGCAGATCCAAATTGCCACTACGATGGAAAAGGGCTTTAAATAAATCGATTATATTTCAAACTTGGATTATATTTCCAGACTTAAGGAATGGCTGTTGCGTTGAACCGCAAACGTGTACAGACAGAACAAAGCATTGCGACTCGTCACTAACTATGACTGGTATGTCTGCAATTCGACTCTTCAGCAGGATTTAATATACTGTGTCTTGATTTGTATTAATTTCCATACCAGCAGATACAGTGACCGATTAAGGAACCATATAAGTTGGCTGGCCATGCCACTTAATATACAATACAATACAATACAATTAATATACAAAAAACGTAAATTTTAAAAGCTTGTTCAATGATAATTAATTATCTATATTAAAAAGCGCTTTGAAACTAGGTTGTTCGGTCATGCACCACCAATCAATCTCAGCTGCTCCCTCAATAAATTAATACAATTATTTCGGCCATGTCAGCTCTTGCAGTCGAAGCCCCGAACAATCATCGAAATGTTCCCAAGTTCTTTGCCCAAATTAAATAGGGGCAACCAGTACAGACGTACGTAGAGACCCTAACGTTAAGTAAGCTGATGCCCCTTCTTCGGCAGGGTGGGGAAATGGCCTAACCCTACGACACATACGTGGATCTGCTCTTTATGCTGCTTTTCATAACCATTATTAGCAGATTGAAAGCTAACATCTTCCAATGAAGGAAGTATGTTTGATAATGCAGCACAACATCCCATACCGACTGCTCCCTCCAATTATTTAGAACATTAGAGATTGCTAAATAACCGCGCCAGCTCTTGCGGTCGAAGCAGCCAATTCGGGCTCTCTTTGCCAGCTGAAGCAGCTGAAGTTGCAAATTCGGGGCGCTTCTTTGTACATGCAGGCTAAACATGATAGTTCTCTCCTTAGTGCAAAAGACTGCAGCCGAAGCCGCCAATTCGGAAGACATTGTATCGACCGCCTCTCCTTTACCAATTGGAACAGCAGCAGCTACCAATTCGGGTAGCTTCAATGTTGCGTGCTGGGCAGACACTTTTTCCACAACCACAACATCATAAAAACAGAGATTTCCTACAATGTAAAATAGGCACACGTCTTTTTTAATTACTGTCTTTACTGTGACTCAATTGAATTGTTAAAAAATCTGTTAAAAAATGTAATCAAAAATATATGTTGAATGTATTTATATTATGTTCGCGATTCAAAAACATAAGAAAAGGAGTGCTCCATTAAAAACATTGAGGCACATATGCACCGCTTTATAGATGTCTAACTTAATCAATAAGAAAAATAGAAATTAGTTTACTCGTCCGATTTTTTTTTCATGTTCGTTTTTCTTCATCAGGAGAAGTTTCAACATTATTATTCTTTCAACATCTTATGATTGGGAGGGGTTGTAACTATGTGCGATGACATGATTTTCAAATTATTTGATGAAGCTCCTGCTGCCGCTGCCCAAGTTAATAAAAAGTTCTTGATGTTGTAACCAATTTACTTCAAGTTACTTGTTTAAATGCTACTTGGTTAAAATTCTATGTAAGAATCTTTCATATGTATATGTACACTAATATATTGTATTAAAGAGTTTTGTCAGACCGTGACTATATGTTGCCAGTATTTCAAGCTTCCTTTAGTTGTTTCATATTTACCTAAAAGCGTGCTTGGAAATTTCATTTTACTGCTGTGAAGGATTCAATATTGTCAAGTCATTTTACAATAATAAATTGATTAAGATATTCATTTTTATTTGACACATCATAAGCTTTATATAGCTTGGTTCACTATCAGAGCTGTAAGGCAATCAGAAGGTTGATTTGTCATTATTCATTTACACAATTTTTTACGATATTTTATGTACGTATATGAGTATATGTAAGGCAATGCGAAGGTTTATTGATATAGTCAGTAATAACATACAAGTGGCTGGTAGTCTACTGTAACTACTGACGGTTGTTCGCTGCTTATCGACTTAACGATTTAACAAATTAAAGATTTAACGACTGTCACTTTTTGTCAGGGGTCTTTCTCCGTGATGTGTGATTTGGGTGCTCTCATGCTAAAAAAGAATAGTGTAGTAGCTCTGCTGCAGGAGCCGTATGCAACTGTGGGTTGCATACGAGGTTTACCTGCGAACATACGGCTTTCACTGACAGCAGGGCTAGTTCAGCAGTGGTGGTTAACGATGTTAGTATTAAGTGCACCATTGTGCACTCTACTGACTATGGGGAAACCATCAGTCTGCAAGGTAGCTTTGGCAGATTAGATGTAGGTAGTATATAATGTAAGTTCGGTGAAGAAATCGAACAGTATATACTTTATATGGAAAAGGTACTACAGCTGGTTGGAAATGTGCCAGTCATATTTGGTTTAGACGCAAATGCAGCCTCGCTTTTGTGGGTTAGCAAGATATCCAGGCATGCGCTTGGATATCCTAGTTGCTGGCCGAATGGGCCGTGTCCCGAGATGTGCGGGCCCTTAATCTACCCAGTGAGTGGTATACTTTTAGTGGTGCGATAGGTAGTAGTGACATATATATCACACTGGTGAATGAGGCAGCGGCAGCTAAAACTGGCAGCTTTCTTCGGAGAGCGAATCCTGACCAGAGGATTTCTATGGTACCACGGGCGTTGGTTGCAGGGCCAACGATACATCCTTTTTGGATTGTTGAGCACACATGCTGGTCGTCTCGGCCTTGGCCCCGGCGATTTGGTCTTTGACCAATAACAGAATGCCGCATTTCGCGGAAGAGGCAGGAATAGGCCTCGCTTTTGGTTTTAAGCTGTTCCACTTCCTTTACTTTACTCCTACACGCTGTGTTCAATTCTTGTTTTATGGGTAGTCAACCCGGAACTGCCAGTGAGTACGAATTGAAAGTGCTTTCGTAGTGCGAGGTCCGACCGGGGACTTAAGTCTGCTACCACGGGTAACCGGTGCCCGCGGAACTTTAGTTCCGTCCGGTTAATTGGTTGCGGCCCCTCGGGGTGTAACGTGGTGGCCGTGGCTTAACACCCAAATGCAGGTGGAGTCTTCCGACTCAACGTGCAGTTGCGTTATACAACCGGCTATTGTGAGACCAAAGATCAGCAGAGGTTTAGCTGGGCATCGCTCCTTACCAAGGAGGATGTCACGACCTGACGTAGTCACATCAATCGGCACCTACGGAACTTGGTTTTAATGGGAACGATGGTTGACTTTACCCAACCCGTGCACGGCACCAATTGACTTTCATGTCACTTTTTGATGGCAACTGATAATTGCCGGCCACTACTGTAGTGACTGTCGACGATAACTCCAAACAGAGCACTTCAAACCAACGATGATTGAGATAGGAGTTGCTACCTACTTCTTACATATATGTTTAAATATAGCAGCTTAAAAGGTAACAACATCAACATTGTTAACATTGTCAACATGCAGAAAAATTGTGAATATTAGATTAATATTATATAACATCGATACAACATCTCAGCAATATTGCACCAACAACCGCAACCAAGTAGGACGTGAGAAGGAAGACATGCAAGCCACCAGGAGGAGCAGCTATAACTTTTAATCTTAGATATGTAAGCAAGATAATCATTTTTTTTTTGCACAAATCAAAATTTAATAACAATGTACATAAAAAAAAGTCAAAAATTATAAAATAATATATTCACACTGCTTTTAATTTTGCAACTTCCATTAAGGATCCTCCAAGGTAGAGCGGTAAAACCAGCCACTATTTTTCAAAGAAAACAAAATTGTTAAAACCCAAGGCAAATATTTACAAATTAAACAAAAAATATGTTAAAAGTAAAATTCATTGTGAGTGACAAACCATAACAGCTGATTAGACCATCGACCATTGATTTAGAGCAAACTAACCAGATTTTGGACCAAGTAAATTAACGTAGGCAACAATTAAAACAATAAGTTTTTTTGCAAAACAGAAACATAGAAAATCAGGTGATATTAAGGAATGCAGTAATCCAAATTATTACAGGGCATTTGAGTATTTTCCAGTGATTAACAGTTAGTGAGCACGCGAAACAACAGATAAGCGCAGCACTTGTTAGTCGGCTGTACTATTTGTATCTGTGAGAGAGAACGAAATACAAAAGGCGGTGATAGCTTAATAGCGAAATGTTAATGTTAAAAACACAGCCTCAAGATGGGCTCGGTAATAATAAAACAAAAATCATATGTAAATTATGCAAAAAATTTAAATAATAATACATAACAAAACATTAGCCTCATAGTAAAGTATCTGTGTGATCATTTATATTTTTCAGTGCCTTTGGTCTTTGTATTTTACCTTTCAATAATGCGTATTTTTTATTACCGATCCAATCTCAGGGCTTATTATTTTGAACAGAATGCTCGAGAGCTATCGTCGCTCCTTTCGTTCTCTGTGGTTCCTGTAGTAGCGGTTTTTGCTCTACGTTTTTGGAGTTGTTTCCGCTCTTATATTGGCTCAGCGCCAAAATTATAACAACTATATTTATAAGAAATTTTTGTAACGGGGCTTAGTTTGGGATTTTAAAAAAAGGGGGTATTTGTAGTTATATATAATGCTATATACAATTTATATATTAGTATATACGAGGTGTGTTCAAAAATTAAGGTGAATTTTCAAATTTCGCGGGCAACATATTTTCGATTATCGATTTTTTTGTTTTGTTATGTTGGTACACTCTTCTCTAACATCTGTACCAAGTTTCAAGTAAATCCCCTTTTTTGTTTGGTTGTGAGAGGCGTAAAGGTTACAAGCTGTTTTGCGTGCTCGGCGAATTTTGCTGAATTTTGACCAAAACCGTCGCATGAGCATCGCTCAAGAGCTGTTGAATGACGTCAACGACGACCCAGATTTACTCAAAACGGTCATAACTGGTGACGAATCATGGGTATATGGTTATGATATCGAAACCAAAGCCCAATCGTCCCAATGGAAGAGCCCAGGTGAGCCAAAACCGAAAAAAGCACGCCAAGTTCGATCAAATGTCAAAGTTTTGATCACTGTTTTCTTCGATTACCATGGCGTGGTGCATCAGGAGTTCTTACCATATGGTCGTACGGTCAATAAACAGTATTATCTGGAAGTTATGCACCGTTTGCGAGAAGCAATACGAAAGATACGTCCAGAATTGTGGAAAAACAATTCATTGCTTTTGCATCACGATAATGCCCCTGCTCACTCATCTTTGCTTGTGAGGATTTATTTGGCCAAAAACAACACCACAGTAACGCCTATTCACTGGATTTGGCCCCATGTGACTTTTTCTTGTTCCCAAAACTAAAGATACCTATGAAAGGACGGAGATTTGTAACGATTGAAGAGATAAAGATTGCATCGCTGGGAGAGCTCAAGGCTATACCGAAAAGTGTTTATGGGAAGTGCTTTGAGGATTGGAAAAACCGTTGGCATAAGTGTATTGTATCTGAGGGGGATAACTTTGAAAGGGACAACATAAATATTGATAAATAAATTAATAGTTTTTCTAGAAAATACAAATTCACCTTACTTTTTGAACACACCTCGTATAGTATAGTATAGTATTGTATAGAATAATATGAGAGAGACGAGCAACGTTAGCTTCCCACGCAGTAGCGCCGATAAAAACAGAGTTGTCGACGTGGTGGGCCGGACAGGGGGCACTAAGGGAGAAACGGCACAGACCCGCGGATACAACCAAGCTACTCACGGGCTGCCTTCCTGGTGCTTGCTTCTTCGGCCGTACTTGCTGCTACCACAACTGGCCTGAGGTTGAGTGTGGAGTAGACCAAGAAGATTAGGCTGAAGTTTAGTGTCTTTAATGTAGACACGCCCATTACATTTCAAGTGTTCATTGAGAAATATATAATAATAGCTTCGAAGAGAATTTGTAAACGGCAGCGTTTAAAAGGAACATTCGCTGTGGTCTATCACAGCGGGTGCAACAGTCAATGTTACGTTGCAAGCTGATGACAATGCTTGTGCCATACTTGAAAGTACAGGAAGAGTGTACTTACAGAGATTCTCTCACCGCTGGCAACCGCTGGTCCGTACGTAAGCCTGTCATAGGTGCATCGGACTCGACAAGAACGTCTTGCAATATCGCCTTAAAACCGACGTTTGCCGTCAGTGTGGCCAATTAGACCACTGCACGCGGCCGGCATCCCTAATTTGTTTAGCTATTAGATAACAACTAACCAGAGCAATGACTTAACAGATCTAGATAAAGTACCGGACATTGTGAAAAGCTCAAAAGAATTCGCAGGTAACCGAACTTAGTTAAACTTATGGAAAAAGTGAACAGATAGTAAAATAAATTTTTATGCCCATACAAATGACTCTGCAAAATACTTCGGTATATTACATACCATAAGAAACAAAATAGCAGGCAATGCATACATTGCTCTTGAATCATATAACGTATCTCTAAACTCGGGAACTATTTAAAAATGCTTCAAAATGCATAACGCATATAAAAAGAACATTGTAATATGAGGATAAAGGCACCAACAAAACACAACAATCAGTTACACACACATAACACATATATAAAGAACAAAATAAATACTCAAAGCAGGAACATTATTGTGTCATTATTTAAACTTATTACATGGCCCTGTCAATTCGATCTGAAGCGAAAAGTTATAAACAAATGAGCAAAAAAAAATATTAAAATAATAATAATAAAAAAATAATTATAATTTTTAAAATTACATACATACAAGCATATAAGAAAAACAATTAAAAGTAATGGTGAGTTCATTATATATAAATTTCAAACAAATTCCATAACTCTTCAAAAACTATAAAATTAAACAATCATCGTATAATATGTACATACATCATTGTAAATGTAAAAAAAATGTATTTAAAATAAAAAATGTTAAAATGGATTAAATAAACTACCAAAAAAAAACTTAGTGATAATAAAAACGCTTAGCCGCGGTGCCGACGAACAGTTACATGCGACAACATTGTCGCCATTTTCAATGATTGGCTAGACAGATTAATGTCAACCATTGTCAGAACGCGCAACCAGTTTCGTTTTAACCCCTGAAACCGTTAATTCACCGTCGATGTTGCCACGAGCCCAAGTGTTCTTTATATGGTTCTGGAAATTCATGGTATTCACAGTTAAGATTTAAAATAATAGAGAAATTAGATATTTTCATGAATTCAGATTATTTAAGAACGTACCAAAATATTTTTAAGAAGGCTCTCAAGGCACTACCAAATAAGAAAATACCGTTGTACAATACAGTTACTAAGCATTTCACTGTATTAATAAACCATTATAATTTTATTTTTTAAATCTTTGTAAAATTTCATAAATCCCAAACAAACAATACAGAAATCCTAAATGTCTTTCAAAATTTATGCAAGTACAGATTAGCCATTAAAAAAATTGGCAAAGTCTACGATTTTAATATAATCATTCCGGATTGTATAAAACAGGAAATAACTTTTTTAAAATCAAGTCCGTCTGATACAGAAAGCGAAGAAGCTTACAAAATTCCCAACCAATCAATGGAAAAACAAAATAAAGCAGTTGAGACATTAAAGACAAATGCTTCAAATCAAGAAGTAAAAATTGCTATGAAAAGTTGAAACTTTCCAAACATGAACGATGCTTTGTCAAAGTTTATTAATGCTAGCAACGACATAATATCCCAACCCAGCACCAATCTTTTATAAAATTAGTAAAATACACTACCAACACACTACCCTACCGTGGCAATTGTGGAAGGTACCGTGGTAGTGGCCACACTAGAGGGTCATAAGTTGACCAAAACAAGTATAACCATAATGGCTGGGATCAACAGCGAAATGGTTACAATATAAATATTGGAACTATTGACCATTCGGAAAACCAGCAAACTCCACAACAAAATTAACAAAATCACACAAATTTTTAACAAATCGATTCATTCTTAATATAAACAGAAATCAAACAATAAATCCAAACGGAATGGCTAAGGGAATAATTTAAACAGTTCGAACAGTCACATCAGACTTGATCTGTGAAGACTTATTAATAAAACATACATTTCATATAGTACACGATGATTTTCCCATTCCATGCTCAGGCATCCTAGGATTTGACTATATAAAAAACTATAACTGCATTTTAGAATACCAAAAGACCACATGTCTACTTCGAAGACATAGCCATTCCAATGCGAGACCAGGTAAATTTTAATACAATAAGCATACACTCACGATCAGACATAACACGTAGTGTTAATGTAATAACTAATCATGACGGAACACAAATTTTTCCAAATCAAGAAATCAAAAAAGGTGTTTTCAAAGAGAGCACTATAACTACTAAAAACAAATCATTTGTTCGTATCATCAATACATCTAATAAAAATGTTATGTATTATAAAAAATCCCAAAATTCATTGCAAATCCATAGATCAATATTCCATAATTGAAACTGTTTCTAAAAATTCTGAAAACAACGAAATAAAAATAAAAAAGCTTCGTAAGAATTTTCCCAAATTTATTTCGAAAAAATTAGATACACTCTGTTCTAAATATATATTTATTTTTGCACTAGAAACAAAACCAATATCAACAAATAATTTTTACAAGCAAAAGCTTGGAATAGTAGAGGACGAGTCAGTCTATAAAAAATTACCACATACCCCAATCAAAATAGATGAAATTAATAAATAAATAATCAAATCAACAAATTACAAGATCATGATATAATTAAACAATCCATATGCCCTTACAGTAGACCAGTATTACTAGTACCAAAAAGAAATTTACCAGGTAGTTCACAGAAAAGATGGAGGTTGATAGTAGATTTTCGAGCCATAAATAAAAAACTTATTGCAGATAAATTCCCATTGCCCCGTATAGAGGACATATTAGACCATTTAGGCAGAGATAAACATTTTTCCTGTCTTGATTTAACATCAGGATATTACCAATTAGAACTAGATAAAAAATTCAGAGACCTAACATCCTTTACCGCCGATAAAGGAGCATACAGGTTCAAAAGATTACCCTACGGTCTTAAAATAGCTCCAAATTCATTTCAGAGAATGATGGCATTGACATTCTCAGGTCTTTCACCATCCCAACCTTTTTTTTAAATGGATGGCCTTGTTGTTATCGGATGTTCCGAGAAAAACATCTTGTCCAATCTTCGAAATGTTTTTGATGCGTATAGGAAATATAACTTTAAATTGCACCCCGACAATTGTTCATTTTTTAGACATGAAGTCACTTATCTTGGTCATAAATGTACAGATGAGGGCATTTTGCCTGACGAATTTCAATATTCAATTATTCAAAATAATCCAACTCCAGGAACAGCTTAAGAGACAAAGCGATTTATAGCATTTTACAATTACTACAGAAGATTTATGCCAAACTTTGCAGAACATTAAAGAAAACTAAAAAGATTAAGCAGAAATAACATTCAACATATTTTTACTTACCCCGCAAATTTTACAATATCCCGATTTTAAAAAACCTTTTGTCTTACTACTGACGCAAGTGTTTATGCTTGTGGCGCAGTACTTAGGCAGGAACATAATAACATTCAATTACCAATAGCATATGCATCAAGATCTTTTTTAAAGGGTGAAAGTAATAAAGCATCAATAGAAAAAGAACTAGCAGCTATACACTGGGCTATTAACATTTTAAACCTTACCTCTATGGTCAAAAATTTCTCGTCAGGATTGATCACCGTCCACTAACCTACCTATTTTCAATAAAAAACCCATTAAGCTAACTAGACTGAGATTGGACTTAGAAGAATATGATTTTGTTGTGTGGTACATTGCAGGAAAAGCAAACTATGCTGCGGATGCACTTACCCGTATAGGTATAAAAGATTTTTAAAATATAAGCAATAAGAAAACCAAAGTACTTAGCCTGACTACAAGGTCAATAAGTAACACAAAACCGGACAAAAAACAAAAAGTCACAATGCTAAAAAAAAAAAAAATTCCATAATATATGAAGCGCTATATAAATCAGAAGTTACGAAAAATGTCTAACTGGTTTCTAATCCAACGAAATTATATTTCAATAAAGAAAAAAAATTTGTAGTCCATTACGGTCCATTACGCTACAAATTTTTTTTACTTTTTTCACTGAACGCGTTGAAAAACCGTGCGCTGACTTAAGCTCGGTATGGAATTGGAACAAGCAAATGAAAACAAATACAATCGTTGTGTTGGGCGCAAAGTCAAATGTGTTGGTATTTTGTCTCCTTCTAACTTAGGCAGTTTGTCACTTGACTGATATATTGTCTTCTTTCCAGAAGAATGGGTAAAGCAAGGGCTCGCTTACAATTTTCTACCTACTGCCAGTGCCGGCACAGCACACACTAATGTAGTTCCTTCCTATTGCTGCACAGCCTATTTGTTAGTATGCGAGCTTAAGAATTATGAAGCAATTCAATTTTTGACACAAGTGCTAAGCACTAAGCGAAGCACTAACTTGCCAGACTTGACTAGCTTGATCATTTGACAATCTGAAGGAGCTTAATGTCTATTAATATCCTATTAAAATCCCAATACTCGAAGTATTTTAAAATGTAATTGTAATTATAATAATCTATAAATATTTATTTCCCAATTTAAATGATTTTAATATATGAGGCTATAGGGCTCTTTAATTATTCCCTAAATAAATAAGTTGCAATATAAAGTAGTCAATAATTGTTCAAAATCATATTTGGCCTCATGAATGAATTTGCTAGTCTCACAAAATTTCACAAATTGTCGATTTGCCACAGCTGCAAGAACTTCTTCGTCAGACTCCGATTCTAACACCAATGCATTAAGCTCCTATAATACGAGCGCCTTATGGTAGTGTGTGTGCGACTCGCAGACGAAAAGTTCTTTGCCTAACGTAACTTTGACAAAATTTTACTTCAATTCAATTTTTCTAGTCATATTTGGCCTGCCGCTGATCTTCACACTATTGCACTCGCGTGTATGACACAGCGGCGTATTTGCTGGTATTAGTGCTTCCCAAATTGTAATTTTTGTCTTTCGAGGCTAAACTTACATTTTACTCAAGTGCGGCAACATTGAAAATAAGTATGTGCGAAACTACACCCTGTACATACTATTGATAGGTGCACAGCATTCATTTCACGACCTTTAGAAAATTGGAATAAACAGTGGGATTGCTTTTATTACATTGATAAATTGAATATAAAGTGGATCTTCGAAAAGATAGCTTTTGTCCCTAATTAATAATATGTGGTAACATATCACACCCTAAATTGAAATTATTCTTGAAGAGGGTGATCAAAATGCTGAACTGAACAGAATACGGATCAAAACACAGAATAGGCGAGGATTAGCCAATGGCAGAAGACTAAATACATTTTCTGTATCTTGTTTACATTTTTGCTTTTGTTTTTTCGTTCGGTTTTCACTTTGCCCTACCGAGCTTAAGTTGGCGCACGGTTTTCAATTTCATTTCCATCGTTCCACCCCTTAATTCATCTCTAGTTGTGACAATGCTCTTTGTCTCTGATCATAATAATCCATTAACATAAACATTAACTGTGATGTCAATAAAACATTCAACAAAATAAAACAAAAATATTGTTGGAAAATATGGCAAGTAAGATTAGAAAATACGTAAAGGCTTGTACATATTGCCGGAAAAATAAATCTCTAAAACACCACAAAAAACAAATTATTTTAACAAAAACATCTGCAAAAGCATTTAATATTGTTCAAAAAAACACAAATATTCCTTTACCCAAATCACACCAAGGCCATAAGTATGCCATATCTATAAAGTGCGATTTAACCAAGTATTTAGTTACGGTACCAATCCCATCAGAGCATGATAAAACAGTTGCAAAAGCATTATTCAATAACTTTATTTTTGTCCATGGTCCTATGGGCACACTTATTTCAGATTTAGAAACAGAAGTTATAAGCTCGACAATAGCTGCACTTTGCAAGCTAATAGGAATAATTCACAAATCATCCTTACATACCATCATTAAACACTTGACATAATAGGAAAAAATCATAGGACTTTTAATGAATACGTAAGGTTATACATATATCCCTCGATAAATGCGACTGAGATCATATTTTACATATTTTAAGGTAATTTGTAAGCACCAATTTATTACATAATATATACTTTACAGGAGTTAGTGAATATTGAGAGATGCGTTGCTGGTGCGCGCTAAAGCTTAAAAAAGATCGAGCTTCGGAGTATGTTGGTCGCGAAGCCTTTTTAGTTCCTGAACCTTTGGACCATTTGATTAGTTATCGGCTCAGCGGTCCGATCGGCTTCGATGTTTTAGGTGGTGGATAGATCTCGTCATCTACCCACCACCTGAAAAATCGAAACCGATAGGTACTCTCTGCACCTACTCTTGTATTTGGTACTCTTTGAAGTAGAAGATACCGCCGCATCATCTCTTCCATGATGCGTGGTCAAACATTCTCCCCCCTTTGAATGACACGGTCTTTCAAATAATGTCGTGCTTGATGATCCCATTGACGGTTTTTAGCAACGCTACTTTAGTTACATGATTTTCGCCGAGTACGAGCTCGATCACACGAACCTAATGTCAGCTTAAAGGCGGGAGGTTTTCATCCTTTACCAACACAAAATCATTCATGGACATTTTCTGGTGCGGTTGTGTTTAGACCGCTGTTGCAACAGCGTGAGGTATTCCACCTTCCAGCGGTTCCTAAATATTTGTTGGAAAAATGTCACACGCTGCCAACAATCTAGCCGATTGTAATAAATGTTGCTGACATCGGGTTCAGCAAACATTGCTATGGGTGCTGTGCCTAGAAAGTGGGCTGGAGTTAGGACACCTAGGTCATCGGGATGTTCCGACAATGGCATCAGTGGTTTTGAGTTTATGACTGCGGTTATATGCCAAATAAGAGTTCGTAGATCGTCATGGGTGAAAATCGAAAGACCCACGGCTCGATAAAAATGGTGCTTGGCAGTCTGCACAGCGGCTTCCCAGAGCCCACCCAAAATGCGGAGACCGCAGTGGTATGAACTTCCACTCAATGTCGTCGGCTTAACAAAACTGATCCACAGAAGATTGATGGTGACCACTTTCAAATAAACGCTTCAGTTCATTTAGCTCATTTTTGGCACCAACAAAATTAGTGGCATTATCCGACCATATTCTAGCAGGCTTCCCACGTGTCAGTATGAAATGCCTTAGCGCGGCCAAGAATACCTGGGAGGATAGATCCTGTACAAGTTCCAGGTGTGCAGCCTTTGTAGCGAAGCACATAAATACGAAGAAATACGTTTTGATGGAGCCTATGTTGCCAACTGAATTCTTATAGAAGAAGGGTCCACAAAAATTAAGTCCGGTTACTTGGTTACATTTATGTGTTGCTTCTACTCGCTCTCTTGGTGGATTGGCCATTATGTGCTTCGTTAGTTTGGACTTGGCATGAAAACAACGGACGCACTTGCTCACCGCCGCCACTGTCTTGCGGCCTCCAATTGGCCAATACTGCATTCGAATGGCTGCCATCAGACATTGAGGACCAGCACAGAGGTTTTTTTCAGTGGTAGTGATTTATAAAGGCATGCGCTTCTGGATAAGTCCTTGGCAGTATGAATGGATGTTGCGCATTAAAGTCTAATCCTGCATTTTGAAGGCGTCTACCAACGCGCGTTATTCCATTTCTATCCAAGAATGGAGTCAAGGAGGCTATTTTGCTGGATGCTTTCACAGCTTGTTTTTCTTGCAGACTGCGGTACTCGCAGCAAGGTGAATCATTTGGATGCTTCGCATTATCAACTGTTTTCCCCAGTGAGTGTGGTCGAGTGTGAGCTCAAGATACCTGGTGCCCTTTCTGAACTTATACACATAGGCGAAGAAGTGAGTAAGCTTTTTCCAGAAGTTTACAAATTTGCAGCGAAGAACGACATCGAAAAGAGGCTTAGCAACGGATACAAGTGCTCTTTTTAGATCTGGCAGAGGATTGATAGACCCGCAAGGTTGGAACCAATAATCTTGGCTTGAATTTAAAAACTTAGGGCCGCTTGACTGCGCCAATGCCTGCAACAATTCGCTAGGGAAGCACCCCCGTGAGAGAACCCAGCAATTCTGCTATCGACAAATGACTGCAGTGGTGCAGTCTATTCTCTTATCCGTTTATCATTAAAGTTTTTGGGTGTCCAACAAGTCTGGGAAATTTGATTTGTTGCGTTTGGTTTATTTCAGCTGAAAAATTCAGCCATGGGGTGGCCAAGGAAGCAGATAAACATTTGTACCAGTTTAGCTTCTCCATCCATAGCTGCTACAGTAGAACTTTAGCACTTGTTACAACTGGTCCTAGCAATCCAAGCGGATCATACAATCTTGCATTGGCTGACAACACGGAGCACTTGGTGGGTTTCAAGACACACGCCGTTGATGGAAACGAGAACATATGCTGTGGCAGAAAACACTTACAGAGCCGGACCGAAGCTCTGTCTACGAACGACATGTGATTCAATTTTAAATACTCGTGAATGAAGGCGGAGTACTGAAACTTTAGTTATAGCTGACGTTTCAGCTTCTTCTCCAGATTGAGTAAACGGCGATGGGCTTCACTGTAGGACTTACCTAGCTAATCGGGGCTGCCATTTAGAGAGAGACGCACAGAATACGTACCAGTTGTTGTTCGAGAAACGTGGGCCTTAAAATGCTTCTTGCACTCCGTTTCCTCCTTTGAATACTTTGGGGAAAGCTCAGAAACGTTTTCAATCACCCAGAACTTCCGAATGCTACAATCTAGGGATTGTCCAGGCTAAGAGTCCTCGGGAATGACGCATTGGGCGGCAAGCACGGTAGGTCATGCAGGAGCAGTTCTCATTCCCACAACCACCCATTCCAGACGAGTTTTTTGAATGATAGGCAACTCAGCAGACACACAGCAGTTCAAAAAAAAGTCCGACACCCAGCAGCATATCAATTTTTTGGGGGCGATGGAACTTTGGGTCTGCCAACCGTATGTTTTCCAGGATTATCCAGTGGGAAGGATCGAAGTACATACTAGGCTGACTGCCCGTTATAGTGGGAGCCACCAAAATCTGAAAATCTGCAGTTTCGAACAAGAATACCTTTCATCAAGCACTTGATGTACAGCGCCAGCTCCTTGGCTCTCTGTAGTCGGTTAAATGCTGATAGCCTCATAAATTGCAGACAGGAAGGGACGGAGTTTGTTGCGTCATTGGAATGCTCACAATGAAGGCCAGTCACAGTGGCTGTCAGGAAGCTTATCTTGTGAAAATTATTTTTCTCCCACTATCATGCACAATGACGTAAGGAGTCAAGAAGTCAAAGGTGTTTAACGTGAGCTCCTGCCGCAATGGCTTAATCTCACGGTGCCGAGCACGGGTTGGGAAGACGCCAACCAACGTTCCCCTTGGAACAATGTTCCGCAGGTGCCTATTGATGTTACTTCAGTCAGGTCATGACATCCTCCTTGGTGAGGAGCGAGGCCTATCTAAACCTCTGCTGATCTCTGGTCTCACAGCAGCCGGTTGTATAACGCAACTCCACGTTGAGTCGGAAGACTCTACCCGCATTTGGGTGTTAAACCACAGCCACCACGTTACTCCCCGAGTGGCCGCAACCAACTAACCGGACGGAACCGAAGTTCCGCGGGCACCGGTTACCCGTGGTACCAGACTTTAGTCTCCGGTCGGACCTCGCGCTATGAAAAGCACTTCCAATTCGTACTCACTGACAGTACCGGGTTGAGACGTAAGGAGTCCAGTCAAAGTTGTTAA
>JAWNNX010000606.1:0-64120 GCA_035044505.1 Zaprionus lineosus | reverse complement strand
AACTACTGGGTAGAATAGCTGTACCATCGGCGTATGTTTCAATGGGGCAATTATTTATATTAAATTAAAAAGCGGTTTCAATTGTTTATCAGGGGGGAAGTTTCCGATTAATAGAAAAATTACATTTAAATTCTCAGAGCAGATCTTTGAGGGGGATTATCAGTTGGTGGGTCAGGTAAAATGTAAAGAAGCCCCGAAGTCTGGGAAGCCCGCATAGAAAGTCCCGATGGATGCGTTACGTTATTGATTTATATTTTGAAAGAAGATTTTTTATAAGAATTGAGGCTGGGTGGATATCCATCACTTAAGCCCTCCAGTTGGACCAGGTGCGGATCTCGTTCCAGACGTTGGTGCCGGGGCACTCAGTGGATCCAACCTGGCGATGTCCGTAGAGAATGTAACCAGATTTGATTTGACCACGAGAAACAGCATCGTTCAACAATCCCTTGGCGGCGTTGATCTGACCGGCGGTAAGTCTGTCACCGTTGTAGTTGCCCAGGAAAGAGATGCCAAGGGACTTTGAGTTCCAGTTGGAGGCATGAGCACCCAGCACGTTCCAGCCACGGCCTTCATAGACATTGCCATCACCGCCAATAAGGAAGTTGTAGCCAATATCGGACCATCCCAAGGAGTTCATGTGGTAGTTCTGGATGTTGCGCAGCTGAACCTCGCATGCGCTCCTGGTGGTGCAGTAGTTGCCGGCGGTGTGATGGATCACAGCGTAGGCCAAGCTGTTGGCCAGAGAAGACTTGCTGGTGGCTGCACGTCCGCCCCACTGTGCCTTGCTGATGACGGTCACACCGAAAACGGCCTGGGCGCAGAGCACGACGGCCAGAAGAATAATTGCTTTGTTTGCCATGATTTCCACTCGATCTAAAGACTTGTGTGATGACCACTTGCCAGCCAGCACCTTATATACCTCCTTCGGGGCCTTCGAGCCTTATCTGCATCTGGTGACTAGCCGCGCGCACGACACTCAAATTAGAAAGCTTTGTTTGATCAGATACGAGGACTATCTCAATCTTATTTCGCTGCTCCTATCAACGTTTTGTCTTTTCCAGCCAAATGACTTTTTTTTTTATCAGCAGAAGCGTTTTTCAATTAATTTGTTTGAATTGCTTGAGAGCTTCAACTCGTACAGGTGATATAAATACCACCCCAGCTCATTCAAGCTTCCTATAAAATAAATATAAGACTTGCCATACGAAATTTCCCTCCACTACTCGTCCAGCCACGGATGCCATAAATCCTTTCACCCCCCACAGAAACCTTCGCTTTAGCCGTTGCACATGACACAAAGACGCTGATGGTTGTAAATCAACTTGAAAGCTTATCTATATAAATAAAACTATCATTTTTAATTGATAACGATTACACAGATTTAAAGTAGGGGTTCCCATCATCATGTTCTACCGCACGTGTCGTCAGTGGGCAACTACGTCAGAGCTCAGGGAAGATAATTACTTATTGATTTCTGATACTTCAACGATTGTTGAACCAAAAAAATAAATAAGTGTTTGAAATTACAAAACAAAGGCTTCTTAAGTGAGACTTTTTATTATTTTGATTTATTCCCATTAAACTCATTTTATTTCATTACTTTACAGATAACAAACATCGCATTACTTATCGCCCTCACTTCGTATTTTCAGTTAATTTATTTCTATACCCAATTTCATTATTCGATCAGAATTTTATTTAGAATTTATTGATATATATTTTTTTTTTTTGTGAGTATTTTTATTGGACAGTAATTAAATTATAATAGCGGTGTCATTCGGATGTATCATTTGGCTTATTGCATGTATTTAGCAGGTACAGGATTAATTATTTGGATTATCTGGGAGATTCAGGGGATGGGTGCGTTGAAGGCTTCTTCTCGTCAAGTTTTTTTAACCCAGGGAACGTCAAATTGGGAATGGATGGTTGTGTTGCCGTGGTATGAGTGCGCATCCAATCAATCCTTAGAGCCTTGTTTTGAATCCTTTGAATCATATTACGGTTGCTTAGGCTGGCTGTGCCCCAGAGTTGTATGCCATAGTTCCAGTTGGGCTGAATTACAGCTTTGTAAACTAGCAATTTATTTCTGGGCTTCAACTGGGAGCTCCTTCCGATCAGCCAGTACAGTTGCCTGATTCTCATTTCAACTATTGATTTTTAAAGGATAGAAATCTAATGATAAAATGATTCCTTGTATATCTCTGTCTCTCTCTAGCATAACAAGTCATTACAAGTCATGCATGGATACAAAAACATTGAGAGCACGCATATTGCTGTCTCTGTCTGTCTTACAGGCTTTAATTGTATATTAATTTTGTATAGGAGTTCTATATCCTTTTCTATGAAATGAAAGTCTGACTGATACACAAATAATATTTCAGATCGCTTACAGCTTGATTAGTGAATAGAAAATGATTTATAATTAATTAACAATTAAAATAATACATATCTAAAGAAAAAAGTTGTGGCTGTGGATAATTGGCTTTCTTTGGGTGCATTGAATAAGCAAAGGACAAGAGTTTCCGTTTAAAATATATATTTCAAATTTATCACAAACAAAGAGCGATCTATGCCCTCCAGTGGGACCAAGTACGAATCTCGTTCCAGATATGGGTGCCAGGACATTCGGTGGCGCTCACCTGACGATGACCGTACAGGATGTAGCCTGAGCTGAGCTGTCCCCGACTGACGGCGTCGTTGAGGAGACCCTTGGCGGAAGCGATCATGTTTGGCTCCAAAGTGTCCCAGTTGAAGTTACCCAAGAAGGAGATGCCAATGCTGTAGGGATTCCACTCCGCTGCATGGGCACCCATTGAATTCCATCCACGACCTTCGTACACGGCGCCGTCCCCACCAATCAGGAAGTTGTAACCAATATCCGGCCATCCCAAGGTGTTCATGTGGTAGTTCTGGATGTTACGCAGTTGCTGGGCGCAGGCAGCACGCGTTTCGCAGTAGTTGCCCGCCGTGTGGTGAATAATCGCATGGTTCAGGTAGTTGCCCAGGGCTACGCGATAGGTGGGGGCACGACCGCCCCACTGGGCCTTGGTGACGATGTTGACGCCCTGGACAGCCTGCTGGCTGCAGGCCATCACCGCCAGAAACAGAGAAAGAACTGCGAACTTCATGGTAGCTTTGCTTTGATCACATTGCGGGCGGGTTCCGCTTTTAAATACATAAATCGCACTCTCAAACGTTGCTTATCCCGTTATCTTAAGTGGAATAGGTAGATTATCTGCATCTGAAAGTGGGTAATGATTTACGGCCACAACTCCATCTATTCTCCTGCGGCATTCCTCAACTCATGCTTCTATTGATTTATGTCTGCCGCTGGCCAAAACGCCAAACGCCGTCATATTTTTGGCTTCTGTTTGTCTCAAGCTGAATGAAAGTCCAAAGGGGCGGAAGTTCCGCCGATAAGATGGTGGATGGGGTGAGCCTCTAATCGCACATCAGAGAAAACAAAACTTATTTATAATAAATACAAGTTCGATTTCTAATCAATCGTTTCTGTGCTAATAAATATCCGAAAGATACAAGAATTCCACGGTGTTCCATATTCAGTGAACATGTGAGGTATTCAGTTGTTTTACAGGACGAAAGGGATCCTTAAATAATGAGAATACTTGTTTATTTCGTCTGTGGACACTAAGCGCCCAAAAGCCATCACATTAATAGGAAGTCGAGCATCTCTTTTATACTGTGGGTGGATTAACTCTTTGTACTACTTGAGACCTCAAATCAAGGACTGCATTAATTAGTCCAGGAAATTGTACAGTTACCTGAAAAAAATGTCATGAAACTATGTGTAATTTGTTTGTGTAACAGTAAAAACGAAACACGGAAACGCATCATTAAAAAGAGCTCAGACTCACAGACACAGCTGTCCGTATGTTAATCTGCGTTTAAGTGCGGACTCTATGAATGCACTAGCTTTGTCTCGCTCTATCCAATTTGTTAACATTGCGAGGTGTCCTCTCGTTTTTTCTCGTTGCCAGCGGTAGCGGTGCTTTGCTTTCTTTGTAAAGTGTTGAATTTTTGCCATCTGTTAAGACTATAAATAACTATTTTATTAACAGTTTAATTTAATAAAATGAAAATCAACTAACTGCTATGCCGTTCATATTCATAAAAGATACATTTGGAAAACCCGTTACTTGCGTCCTTTGATTGTAGATCTCCAATTTGAAATTGGCTTTAATGTTCTATGTTTTATACTTGGCTAAGTGATCCAATAGGGGTGAAATATGTAAAGTAAAGTAAAATAAATATTTACTGAGTTTGTTGGTATTTCTAGAGGCCTACCTTAATGACTATTGTATATTTTCTGGACTTAAGCTCTCTATTCTTTGGCGAAGCCCGAACTATTGACCAATTGAAATATTCTTGATTTTATATATTTTCTGGTATTTTTCTTTTCATATAAAACGCATAGTATTTTTATCATATGTTGGTTACTGATACACTCAGATCTTGAACATTATATAACTGGATCCATATGGTAAGGAAATAAGGGTCAAAGGATACCGATTAAATTTGTATCCAAATAGAATTTTTTTCTTCGACCCTGACTGTGCATTGAAGCTCTACATATATATGTAAATGTATGTAACATATATATGTATATATATGTATACCAACTTTCCTGGTTAGTTCAAATTTGCGCTGTCTTCAATAAATCCTTCAAAAAGTGTAGCGTAGACTAAAGATCCTTACGGTGTCTGTTCGAGGTGCAAGAATGGCGTCAGATTTAATTACACTAATTAAGTATCATAATTAAAATGCAGTTGAGCACCAACCTCAACTAAAGTGTGTGGCACAAGCAAAGACCTGAGAAAGTCTGAGAAGTCCTTGACGGACCAAAGTGACGGACGCCTAACCCTCTTGTCTACCACTTCCACTACTCGTGTTCCATTGAAAAGCGGTGAATCATTGCAGCCACGTCTAGTACTTAAGGTCGACTCCATTTCAATATGAAAGCAAAAAGGATAATAAGAAAATCTCACAAGAACAGCAAAGGATTGCTGTTAATTAGGGTGAAAGTTTAAAGGCAACTTCACGGAGTCCTTACCACGTCTGGCCGATTGTTTAGTGGAGGCGCAGTGACATCTAATTGGAGTCCAGAGATAAAAGTAACTGACTGCATGGAACTTGAATTGAATATGAGAATATGGACATAGCAAGATGAAGCCTGAAATGCACATATTTGCACAGCAAGGATAATGTCAGGAAAGGGACAGCCACTAAGGGCAAAGCCAATTGTAAGTTGAGTCTTGCGAAGGGCCGCCGACCAAGTAATGTCCTCTGACGCTTTGAATGCTTCGCGAAATTTAAGAAATGCAAATTTTTTAGTTCTTACTTTTAACTAGCACCAAATGCGAAGCCATCTGAAACATAACCATCACATTTAAGTGCAATTGCATAAACATAAACAAGTACAGACCTCCCACATAGACGATAGCAGCGGAGAGAGGAGAGAGGAGAGAGGAGAAAGGAGAAAGGAGAAAGATGAAAAACTAAAATAAAATCCAAATGCAAGCGTCAACTTCAAAGCGAATTCCCGCAGAATTCCGGCTGCAATAAAAGCACTCAAGTCCCATAGACTTCCTGCTGCTGTCTGTGCACTTAATGTGACATGTTTTTGCAACAGTTTTGCTTTTTCTGATGTCTGCTCTTCGCCCGCCTCGGAATCTGACTCCAACTCCAACCCCACTCTGCCTGCGTCTTCGTCTCCGTCTCCAACTTTATCTCCGCTTCCAGCTTCAGCTTCAGCTTCAGTTCCAACAGCAGTTCCGACTCCACATGGCAGCCTTAGCCGCAACTGAACTTGGCAGTGGCAGGCGTTGCATCAGAAGATGTTTAAATGGACAACTGGATTTCCTATGTGATTTATGTCCGAAATCAATTTAACTGAATCTCTGGCCCTTTCCGCCACCCTTTCTGTTCAACTAATTATTTAAGGATTAATTAGTGCAGTTAACTAAAAAAATAGCATGTAAATAAGTGCAATATTAATTTACACTTTTGAGCAGATGACACTCAATATTCATCAATTAATTCATAACAATTACGCGAGTCCAATTATAATTTATATTTATATTTATTTATGCGGCTGATACAGTTTTTTACCGTTAGATCTGGGTGTGTAGCAAACTGCTCCTCCGCACACACTCGACCCATCGTAGGGTATTTATGGCAATACAAATTCATTTAAAGGCTATCCATTCTCTTCGTTCCATGGCCCTCAATGTAAATTTGGTACTCACAGAATTGTTTTATGTTTTTTTGATAAATATACCCTATAATCTCGTGGAAGGGGCAACTGCGACTTTGACCCTATAAATATTGTACCTCAAATGGCAGTAAAGTCTATTTCCCTTTTAAATAATCTTAAAAAGTGGGAATATTTTTATTTTACATATAACATGAATGCAATAATTTAACTTCTGCTTAAATGAATTAAATTGTGACTAAATTTCGATTTAATCAATCATTGAAAACATGCATAACATTCATTTACACAATTATCTGCTCACTATATATCTGTCCCTCTCTAACCCGAGGCGTCGTTAGGTATTTCCTCTCTCCCCCTCTCACTCACACAATGATGTGGGATGATTCAAGGGTTCCGTTATGCAAGAGCAGCATTTAAATCGCACCTCATTTTAGGGGTATATCTGAGTCGAGTCTATGTAATTGCCGATTCCGGGTGCATGAACTCCATCTGTGCGGAACTCGGCGTTGAACTGATTGCACTTCTGGCGGGCGATTGGCGCTAAAATTTCAACTGGCGCTTTTCTCTGATTCCGATGGTGTGAATATCGTTAAATATTTAGAGGCCAAGTGCCAAGTGATTTCCAGCGAGCTTCAAATTGATTGCCTGTGTAGCGGTAAAATTGACTTGGGTTTAAGGCAAATTTTGGTAATTCCTGAAATAGGAAAGCGATAATAATTAAATGGGATTAAATATTGATTTTTCATTGATACTTACTTCAACTCCAGAATTTCTCCTTACACACTGATTAAATTCTTCAAAGACTATGTACTATATACTATATACTATATATACTATGTATACTATATATACTATATATACTATATATACTATATATATTATATTTAGTATGTATTGTATATAAAGTATATATAGTATATACTATATATACTATATATATTATTCAAAATGCAATCATTTAAATTTATATAAGAGTTTACATATATTAAAGAAACGATTATTTTTAGGGAGTATATAGGAAGTATATGTAGTATATATGGTATATTTAGTATATATTATATACTATATATATACTGTATATACTATATATACTATAAATACTTCATATACTATATACTATACATACTATATATACTATATATATTATATATAGTATGTATAGTATATAAAGTATATATACTATATATATTATTCAAAATGCAATCATTTAAATTTATACAAGAGTTTACATATATTAAAGAAACGATTATTTTTGGGGAGTAAATCCCCTGTTTAGTTGATAAGTATAGAAAGTAGGGCGTGTTCAAGTCCGTCACAGTTGGCAGATTAATCATTATGAATATAATTCAATTTATTTATATAATCTTCTTATCACATAATTTATGATGTTTGCTCAGTGCATTGACTCTTATCAGTTTTGGGCTCTCGCTGAATTAAGAGCTGTTAATCTGATGATTTGCGATCCTAACAAAATATTTCAATTTATGAATCAAACAAAGAACATAGATTGTACGAGTACTAAAAAGTAAAAGTGTGTTCAACTTCATTCATAACAACAATCAGATTAGATTCTAATTTCAAATACAATCGCTGCAATTCTATTCCTTCACAGACTTTGTAAGATCTGATGATTTTCTTCCAGGATACGTCAATATCTGTTCTTTACTGTTTAATAGGGAATTTACCCAACAACCAAGTTTGAACGTGTCGACTTAATATACATAGTCGACACGTTCTTACTTATTTGTTAGGTAAATTCCCTATTGAACAGTGTTTGGTTATGCAGCCCTGTGTGCCATACCAGCTGCTCCCTCCAACTCTCTCTTAATATAAGAAATCAGATAATAATGTAAATGAAAGAAATTAGATAATAAAATAAATAATATAAAATAAGTGCTCCGGCGCCGACTGTGTAGTCGAAGCAGCCACAAAGGGCGCTATCGGCGACTATAAGTTCGCTCTTCTGTCCATCTCCCTCCTTAGTGATAGAGACTGCAGCCGAAACCGCATGTTCGGGCGGTTCTATCGTCGGCTGCCTCTCTTCTGCCAGACCGATCAGCTGAAGCTGCCAAAAGGGTAGCTTCCACGTGCCTGAAGGCTGGCAGACACTTTATCGTTGGACTTGGAGAGAAGCAGAAGGTGTATCAATGGAGGTGAAATGGCAGGCGCGGGCACCCCATAATATAACATAATAAAAATAAAATATAATAATAATAAAATATATTAAAACTAAAAAACTAGATTTTCATCTTCTTTAAATAAAAGAAGGGCTTCTCAAAAAGCTCAGTAGCCAAACAAACAGTAAAGAACAGATACAAAATATACAGTAATACCGCTAATTAATTGTCCGGATCAGTATTTGCTTTCTGTATGTTAACATAAGAAATAACGGAATGATGATCTGTTAAGATAACTTAGCTGTCTGTTAGCTTGTGACTTAAATGAATAATAGACGACTTTCCCACCGATTTTTGCATTCTGTATTCCGATTGCATTTTTAATATATTATATATTTATGTTAATATATATTTTATATATTTCATCCATAAACATCTTCACGAATAGCACAAAGACTTAATATTTATTATATTTGTTCGGTTTTACTTTGAAAAAATTCTTGGAACTTTGAACCTAACTCAATTTCATCTCATCATTTGGTCTGATCGCTGTGTGGGTCTTCCCCCTTACTGACTTCATCTCTTCATCAGAAGCTAGAATCTCGAGTAATTTATTCGAAAGTTACTTCATTTGCATTGTTACTCTGATACATAACACTTGTAGTTTGCGAAACACACACTTTACACGGGAATCTGGCAGGCGTCTGATTTACACCCAACGTAGTTGGGCTCGTGCCTCAGCAGAAGGTCAACAAATAGACGCTTAGCATTATAACTTAATTAGCAGATAGCATATTGCGTATACGCCACGTTGCACCCAGGATGCGAGTGCCAGAAAGCAGCAACGCAACAGCACGAACAACAACATTAACAGCATTAACAGCAACAACAAAAACAACAACAACAACAACAACAACAACAACAACTGCAACAAAGACAACAAAAATTACAACAGCAACAACAAGAACAAGAACAAGAACGGGAGCTACAACTACAGCCAGATATAAATTATGCAAGCCTTAATTAATGTGTGCGGCAGGTGGGGGGAAGGGGAGGGCTACTTATGGGAGATACTGTTGTTCTGCATTTCGCTGCATTGCCTCGACTGGTCCGATTTGCATATTATTTGCTGGGGTGCTCATTTCCCCGTCCGGATGTGCGTGTGTGTCTGTTGGCTAATGAATCTGCTGTTGGAGCATTGAGTGTACGGGAAACGTCTGTGGCTTGGCTGCAATTAGTGCAGACTCCACTTGACTTAATGCTCTCCTCCGTTAACCTCTGTATCATCATCTCGATCGACATGAGGTGTGAATCCATTGATGGCATTAAGACTGCTCCAAATCAAGTGGCCAGAGCCAGGCTCATATCGTGTGCCTGCTGCAGGAAATTTAATTCCAAGTAATTATCCAATAACTTCATTTTACTGGTCCTTCGACTGAGGGAATAAATTAAACAGTTCGGTCTCCAGTACTTAACATAGTCTGAGGAGTGTATATCTTTTTGACTCCATAACATTATTTAATTGAGGCTTCCTGTGTATCCCCCATATTCAAATAATTCACTGTTAAAATACTGTCTATGTTTTTTAATACCCCAGCCACGATTTAAATAAGGACTCAAAAAAGTATTTCATAGCCTATGACTCCATCTTATAAGGGATGAACTTTATATATATTTATATATAAACCTCGTCCTGTATGTTATTCTCCATTTTGTTTCTTCGCTGTTGTTGCCTCTGTTATTAGGTAAATAAACTGTAAATGTTACTGTATGATTTCAATATTAAAATTAAATTAGTCTTTAATGTATTTCAATACTTTTGATATTAATAAATATAATGCAATATGAAACTTGAATCTTAAACCTTTATAGTTTCTTGCAATTTTGATATAATTTTAAAACTGCAGAGATAATGAAACAAATGAAATTTTTAACATTTTTTCAATAGAAAAGCATTGAAATTTTCGTTAAATCCAAAATTGAAGTAATATTTAAATTGGAAGCAAAATTAGATCGCAAAGTCCTCATTGAACAATCCGTCCGACCCGGTAAAATGGAGCAAAGCAGCCAATTACTGATGTACGACAATTGCGCGGATGATGGCTGCTCCTGCTACACGGCCTCGCGCTACTCAGGCATGAGTAGACAGGTGATCATTCCATCGCGCTGGAAACTGTATTTATCCACGATTTTTAAATGGATCGAGGAGCTGGGCAGTTGCATGAAGCGGCTAGTCTGCCTTGTGGCCGCGAAGATAATCAAGTTTTATTGGTCGCAAAGAAGCTTTGTGTATGAGGAGCCACCCTTATCGCCAGGAACAAAGAAAATACTTGAAGACATAGAACGTAAGACGTTGATCCTTGACTTGGATGAGACACTGGTGCATTCGTGCTACGTAGACCCCGAAACAAATGAGCTTGTGGGCTGCACCTCCATCCCGTTGACAGCCGTCCCAGACTATGTGATGAAAATCAAAATCCTACCAGAAATTCCGCCCATCGAATTCCAGGTGTTCAAGCGACCATTCGTTGACCATTTCCTCGACTGTGTAGGCAGATGGTATGAAGTTGTAATTTATACAGCGAGCCTGGAGCCGTATGCCACAAACGTGGTGGACAAACTGGATGCAGGACGTGGTATACTGAATCGGCGGTTCTTTCGTCAGCACTGCCTGGTAGAATCCACATGCCTCAGCAAGAATCTGTACCTTGTTAATGCGGACTTGGCCAAGACCTTTATCATCGATAACTCGCCAAGCGCATACCGCGATTTCCCAAACAATGCCATACCAATCGAAACATTCATCTTTAATCCTGGCGACCAGGAACTTATGAACTTGCTACCCTTTCTCGACGCACTCCGTTTCACAAAGGACGTCAGATCGATTCTTGGACGACGTGCTCTTTCGTCACTCGTTGACTGACCTCACTACTCTTTATGTAAAAGGATTCATCTATACATATCCGTGCAGTTGATATTTATTCTCTTCACTTGCATCCTCTAGTACATGTATTTGTTCCCAATATTACAACTTATGATAAACTAAATAAAATTAATAAATTAATGCCAGCCGCACTCGCAAAGATCCTCTAATTCGTGCCCCAACACCTACACACCGCACACACACACACACACACACACTCATGCGCTGCAATAAAATAAAAACTTAATGCATTTTGGGAATAATTAAAGTTGTTCTTTAATGTTGTTTACTCAACTGAGCTGCAAATAAAGGCATTCATTTTTAATTCATTTAATTCGTGCTGTGGGAAAATGAATTGCCCTTTATGTGTTCATTCACATTAAAGTCATTCACTTAAATGCACTCGCCGTACTTTTTCCTATTGCAGTTTACGCTTCAATTTATGTTAATCCACTGTAAGCCTCGTTCCCATGAGTTAGACAAGGATGCCTATAGCTATGTTAACGGTACTGTGCCTTCGTATGGGATGCTTTGCTTTATTACTGATTATTTATAGGAATCAATATAAAAAGTTCGTTTGCCATGTTTAAAGATTCAGAAGCCTTTAAATAAACCATTTTATTTAAAGGGAAGAAAAAAAGGATTATTGTTTTCCTCAATTTACGAAAATCGTTAACAGTTTTTAGTTGCTTAAATTTATTTCAAAACTCCTATTGTTCTTGCAGCAATGAAGCACTGCATCTCGGCAGTGAAGGTGTTCATTGTACTACCTCGTACCCTCGGACCTACTTCATCTTACATAACATCCTTACATAACACACGATGAATGCTCCGGAGTGCCGAACATTTAGGCACTATTGACTGCGAGTCGAGCCATGGATGCAATGGTAATTTATGGCGGCGTAGGTGAAAGTTTATCTTCTGCATCCACCAATATCCTGGCAATGCATTGCAGAGTGGGCGAAATAGAGGGTAAAAGGGCGAGAATGAGCAGAATAAAGGGGATAGGCGGAAGGCCCGGGAGGCGGGAGAAGCTGGGATAAGTCAACAATTTTTGGGGAAAATTTACAGCAGCTACTGAAGTTCAAGTACGCATCGGATTGCCATTGACTTAAAATTTTCGAAATTATTTACTCACTTCCACATGGAGGAATAATCCTTTACAAGGAACAATTCAATTTTCCAGCTCAGCTAGAAGTTTTGTCTTCGCAAAAACCACAGACAACAATCAAAAATTTTTTGATTTGAGTGACTCAATTACTGAACATAGTTTTTGCTTATTTGTAAACTGAGCCACAGAAAATTATTTACATAACAAAAACTAAATTGGAGCTGCAGTTATTTGTGTTGGTTTCTGCACAGCAGATTCCTTATACCAGATTCCAGGAACTGCAGTGAAATAAAGTTTCCTTAGAAGGAAGCAAATAAAATCATTTTATTCTCCTTACAGTCGTTTTTGTGGCTTTTATCAAATTAAAATTGACTAATAAATTCAACAATGCAAAGCACCTTATGACCGGTTATATAACAGAAACCATTCCCCCAGGCATATATTTACAGTTAATTACAGAGCTATGCATCCCTGTGACAGCCACTGTTAGGGTTAACATTAAGTGAATCATGTTATGTGAGATCTGAGTAAGAAGGATTACCTCTAAATACACAAACTCTACCTCGTTACACACACTCAAAACTTCGTCTGCAATCTCCAAATGCACCTGAACCTAAGGTGAGTATACATATGAATATGTATGTGGTCTTATGTACAGCATGTGAGATATACTTTCGGTAAGCTTGGCAACGTTTGAAAGGTGAAAGCCTTATTGTAACTAACTACATTTTCTCTAGTGTAATTCAGTTACAAAAGTAATTATGCTTGTAATTTCATTCCTTCATTTTTATCCATGTATATTCAACCTGAAAAGGGCATACATTCATCTGTAAATATTCATCCGAATTTATTCATTTATATTTATTTCTCCACATATATTTATCCTCAAATGATACACTTTACATGCTCATTCTTGTATATTTATCCGATTATTTTTATTGATATATGCTCATCCACATATATTTAACCTTAAAGGTTCATCCACATATATTCATCCGCATATGTTTATCCTTAAGGGTTCATTCGCATATGTTCACCCGTATACATTTATCCGTATCTATTCATCCGTATGCTCATTCGTACAAATTCCTGAAACTATCATCTCACAATGGTGAGCTTGAACTACAGACTTACAGAGCTCTGTAGAGCGTGCAGTGTAAAAATAATTCATTTTATATTAAATACAGTTCAGATTGAGCTATAAACTTTGGACGAACTAAAGACTCGATGATGACGTTTTAAAGTTACTCTTAGTTTTCTCTTTCGATTATTTAAATAAATATCACAATGCGTTTTTGGAATGCAACCCACTGACTTTATCGATAGCTCAGGAAGTAAACGATTATAGTAGTACGATCTCGCTTGTTGTTTACTTTTAATCATTCGAATATATCCAAGCTTTTTGGGTAAAACCAAAATAAGAGAGATATTAAATTGTTTGTGGTATGCGTAATCATTGAAAAAGCCCGTGAACGGTTTCAATGCTTTTAAATAATTACTTATAGGGAAATTTTCAGATATTCGGAATATCGAGGAAATAACTTGAATTTTGTCCCATAACACAAATAAAAACTGAAACTTATGAAATGTGTGTTCATTAATAAAAACATATAATACGAGACACATTTTCACATATTTATATAATGTATTTCTCCTGCCGAAAAATGTTCCACAGTGGAAGGTAATCCACACTCACATTTTTGTAGTAGTTTCAAACTTGGAATCTTGACAGAAGAGTTTATAAAGCGGCAGCCTATGGAATTTGGTAATGCAATTCCTTCTATGCCGTTAAAGCTGTTCCAAAAATGTTGCAGAATATTTTGAATTATCAAATTTGAAGGTACACGAAGCGTGAAGTCAGATGTACGGAGAAGGCGACTCGGTCGGTCGCCGGCTGACTGATTGCTCATACGCACCGTTGGCTGCAACAGTTTCGACTGCAATTGTCGGAATTCAATATCCACGGCACCGAGCACAGAATTTTCAATATGAAAATATTGGCCAGCACATTTTATGGCACCACAAATCATAGCCCACATCCCGTAAATCTAACTGGGCAAACATAAATCTCCAGGCATAGGACGAAAGGGCGGCCATTTTGACATCTTCTGACAACAAAACAAAATTATTTTCCCAACTTATGGCCGGCGGGCCACTAGAGTGGAAAATGAAAAGCCCAGGAACACAATTAAAGCCTTCGCCACTTCCAGCAGCCATCACATGCCTGCAAACTACTCAAGGCCCAAAGGTCAAAGGTCAACTATTAGTCAACATTCAGACAATTTCTAATTATTTTTCTACATTTTTGATTGGCTTCACTTTTCATTTGATCCTGCGGCTCCTTGATTTGGATTTCAGCTTCGCTTTGCGATAGTTTTTATTGGAAATTTCAATAAATCGTCAAAATGGTTTAAGTTTTTAGAGGTCATAATTTGTCTGCTCTTAACTGTTAATTTATTAATTAATAACTGATTAGCAAATAAAATAAAATGTAAAAAAAATTAAAAATAAAAAAAATTAATTATTCCTTTGTGTTTGTGACGCCCTGGAAAAGGGTGTTTTGTAATTACATTACCCGGCTAGTCCTTTTGGAAAATGTAAGCTTTTAGCAACCAAATTTGAATTGAATAAGAAAGAGGATGCAAGTTGTGAGAAGATCATTAAAATAACTTTTATTTAAAACTAGTTTCTAAAAGGATAAATAATTAAATGTTAATGTCATCAAAGGGATAACCTTTGGAATAACCCGTTATATTCTTACAAGTCATCAAGTTGAACGCCGAGTCTAGCAACTTGGTGGTTAATCCAGTTTCGTAGGTATGGAACATTTGTATAGGCCGCAGGTACGTCCTTCTCCGCACATTGAATACCCCAGGAGACGATACCCGCCAGTTGGTAGCGATTGCTTTGGCCGGCAATGTTGCAGAACAGCGGCGATCCTCCGTCGCCCTGGCAAGTGTCCTTGCCCTCGCTGCCGCCGGCACATAGGAAACTTGAGTGGAACTGGAACCGTCTTCCAAGAACTGTGCGTCGCAGGAGCCTCTGACAGTAGCCGTGTTCGAGAATAGGCAAGTCAATACGCTTTAGGATGTGCTCCATTGACCTGGAACTAGTGTTGGTTTGGCCCCAGCCTATGGCAAAGCATTGGGCCATGCGCAGTTGCTCCGCAACAAGTTCGTTCTCTACCGGCGGCAGGCAAAGAGGCTGAATGTGCGGGGCCAGTTGGAAGGGAGCCGCCACAACCAAAAGCGCAATATCATGGTGGAAATTCAATTTGTTGAAGTGCTCGTGCCGCCAGAGGTTTCTTAGGCGACGGGTCTGATAGGCGAGTGGTTCTCGATAGCTTTTTAAATCATATTCACCCGCGCGAGCTAGCAAGGAGTCTGAGCTGTGGTTAGCCATATTGTGGGCACTGGTGAGCACCAGCTGGGGGTGGATCAAGGTGCCTCCACACACATAGTTGTCTTCCATGTCCAGAATGGCCACCATCCATGGAAACTCCGCATACCGCGCCTCGTTGTCATTGAACCCAACCAGCGTGTAGTAGAGTCCTTCTGGGTTACTATACCCGCAGCCCTGGTACTTAAACTCCTTAACATCATGTGACACCGAACTCTCTGTTTCGTTGATCTGCAATTTCGTTTCGACCAGAAAACACATTTCTTAAAATTACTTTAATTAAAATAATAAAAAAATGTACAAACAAAATATTATTATTTTGCGATTTCAACACTTTAAGTGTAAAAGAGAGAGAAGATAGAAAATATTGACATAGGTACAAGTGGCTGGTACGCCATGTGCGATCGCATGTAAAAACATTTCTTAAAGCAGAGACAACTTATCATGTCTATATATAAGTTGTCTCTGCGTAAAGCGAGTGAGAAGCAGCACTTATGTAAAGGATGATTTAAACAAATAAAAGTCTATAAAGTCGAAGTCATAACATTACCTGATTTTCAATGGGACAACAAGTCTCGTAGCTCGTGCATCCAAAGTTGCTAACGTCATTGATGCGGGGCTTGAGCAGGAAGCGACCATCAACATTTAAGTTGCCATCGCGGCAAAGGTACTGGGGAACGCACAAGCTGGTCTGGTTGCAGCTCCTGTAATCCTCCTCAGTGCTTGGGGAAATAAACGTGCTAGTCATCCCATCAGCAGCCCGGTGCGACTGACCGGCTCTAGCCATACTAGCTCTGTAGCTCTCAAGTTGACGCTTCTCACAGCACACAAGTCCAATGCCGCAGCTGCGAAAGAGGATCCGAGGACCGATCAACCCACGCCCAGAGTCGTCCGATTTGACGCATTCCATCTCGATGGTGCAGAGCTCATCCTCTCTACAAATTGCAACTGCCGAGCAGACGCTGGCGAGCTTCAGCAGCGTCACTAGACTCAACAGATTCGCTGCCTGCCTCATTTTCAAGTATATGGAAATGTATTCCAACAATTCCAATTTGAGTTTCTAAAAATAAAAACAAATGCAAACAATAACAAAACAAGTTTTTCCCCAACTTATTCTTAGGTGCGCTCTCAGTCTTACAACGTAAAAGTCACGTTTTGTTGCTCAAACAACGTTTATGACGACAGGCGACATAATTGCCCGTAGTTTAATCATCAGTTTTGATACCTGCATATATATAACACTTACCCAGGGGCACAGGGAGGATCCCGATCCGAATTCAGTTTCTCAAAGCAGCAGCTAGTCGACTAAGGCCTCTACTGGCTGATCGTTAATATATATACGAGTCTCAGCAGCCTCAAAGTCTCTCAATTTCAAGTCACCAATCATTACTTCAATCTCGGCCGCTCGAAGACTCGTTAATTCGTTCTCAATTCTAAGAATCCGATTGAAATTCATCGTATCAAAAGCTTTCAAAGAGTACAAATCATTAAAAATAAATAACATTTTTCAGCTTTACAATGTGCAATACCGCTCTCTTCTATAAACAAACCAATTCTACAAAGTAACAACTAAGGAAGGGAAACAAGGTTATTCTAATTGTTAGGAAAGACTCTGATTCCAGACAAAATAGAATTATAAAAAAAAGTTAATTTTATTTAAGATTATAAAAAAAATAATTGTATTTTTATATACAATGATTAAAGATCAATACACTAATAATATCCTTGGAAGTTTCCTCCCTTAGAACAAACGACGACTTTTCAGATGATCTGCAGAAGAAACTCGAATCTTCTACCTCAATAATAATCTAATAGTAAATAGTTTCTTATATAAGTGTGAGTTTCTTTCCAAGTGTGAGTATTTTCTGTGTGCTCTGACCGGAATAAGTGACACTCCAAAATTCCTATAGCAAATGACCAGGTGCAATTATTAATCAGTCATTACTGTATGAGAAGATTGACGTTTCGCACATAAAGAATTTTAATTTAATAAATTTTCCTTTATTTCATTCATAGTTTTTTAAATTCCCAGCAAAGTTTCCCACAGCTGCAGTTGAATGAATTATTTCCCGTGTCCGATGGTGACTCAAAATCTTGGAGTGCTTTGGGAAAACCTTCCAATATTTTCATCTTCATAAAGGATGACCCTGTTCTTCGAGCATTAATAAATTCATAAAAGTTGGGGGTAATTTTTTGAAAACAAATCTCAATAATTCCCGAACTCAATGACAATTCTAAATTGTCGTTCTTTACTTCTCAGAAGCTTTTCTAAGAGAACAAGTGCCAAAGCTTAGCTGAAGCTGAAGCTGAGCAACATTGAGGGCAGTTCGCAGCTTCCAGTGCAACGGAGCAGACTCTCCGCATACTGAAGCCGGTTCTATAAGCACTTGATTCTTATCTCCGGCACCTCAGTTTAAGTTGTGCACTGGCAGCATCAAAGTCACGCCTCGCGACTCTGGAGAGAACTAAGTGATGGCTACGGGTGATAACAAGGTAATAGGTAGGACCCTTCGATGTGGACAAGCATCTGCAGGGCAAACAAGAGCTTGGAGAGAGTGACCCCCATATGCACACACACAAACACAAGCACAGCGATTTTCTTAGTTCTCAGTGAAAGTGTTCTGTTCCAAAAACCGCGATCTTTAGTCTCTTCATACATATATATAATTATATATAAATATATTTCTTTGTTTTTAATTCTATTTGAATTGATGTCTAATTGTGCTCGCATTACGTAACAGCAATGACGTGTGGAAAAACCATTCAATGCAAAAATGTAAAAATTTTCATTAAAAACCAAATTTGTTTATTTCCCCCTCAGTTAATATTAAAACTATAGGAACGAGGGGCAAATTTCCAGTTTACCAGCTAAAAGTAAAAAGTATGACGTTTTATTGCTTCAACGCTTGAGCGCTCTGTGCAATGCCCGAGCGGGAAGAGAATTGATTAAAATTCAATAAATGATTACTTCCAAAGACACTCTTCACGCAAAACCTGAACTCTCCGTCACACTCTTTGCCATTAACATTAACATTAACAATAACATTAACATGTGTGCATTCAATAACAGAGGCATGGCGTTCAGTCAGCGTGAACACCGCACATAATGCAAAATGCCGAAGAGAAAAGAATGAAACGCAAAGGATAAAGGCTTCCCACTTATTCACTTCTTGTTCACATTTCCTATAGATGTTTAAGGGCTCACGATGTGTCCACACACTTTTGCTGGCGTTCAGTGTACTGGTTCAGCAGACATGCGGTCAGGATTCTATGGGTGCGGAAGGCAGTTGCGGGCTCAAGCAGAGGTGTGTCTCTGTGCAGAAGTGCATTGAAACCGACGATGCAGGTCGCGGCTCCATTGGGCCCCGCTCGTCCCGCAACTGCGGTGACGGCCTGATGTGCTGCGACGAGGAACAATTGGACAGCTGGAACGCAACGGTGCACAGTCGGAACAAGCAGTACGCATCCATTACGCCCACCTCCACCGCCAACCCGGAGGACATCAGCGGCTACGAGAGCTGCGGAGTGAATCTGGAATGCGTGCCCAGGAAGCTGTGTAAGGATAATGTCATTATCGACGACGGCCGCCATATTCTTAATCCTCGTATTGGCGAAACTCCCTGCCCTCGGGCCTTGCAACGTTGCTGTGCCATAGATCAGAAGGTAAGTGAGTAGCAGTTGCATTAGAATGGACATCTGATGTGATCAATTTGAAACAGGTGAACGAAACCCAGAGCTTGTACCTTCCCAAGCTGCACAGCTTCCAATACAAGGGATGTGGATACAGTAACGTGATGGGTCTGATACCGGATCAGGATGACTACGAATACCCTACGGATGTCTCCTTGTTTGCAGAGTTTCCCTGGATGGTTGCAATAATAAGCGGACGGAATCGCTATCTTTGCGGTGGAACCTTGATTCACCCCCACATGATATTGACCAGCGCCCACAACATACAAAACCACACGGTGGACACAATGCTGGTCCGCCTTGGGGAATGGGACCTTAAAAGCCATGACGAACCTTTCAACCAGCAGACGCGTCGCCTTAAACAAATCATTGTTCACGAGGACTTCGATCCCGAGGTCTTCTTCAATGACATTGCTCTCCTAGTCCTGGCGGAGCCTGTGACTATTGAGCCACACATTCAACCACTGTGCCTTCCCCCGGTGGACACAGCGGAAGTCCAAAAGCAGCTTCGTGAGGCAATGTGCTATGCCACAGGTTGGGGAAGACGTTACGTAAATAGTACGAGGAACGAGCAGCTTCTTAAGCGGATTAATCTGCCTGTGATAAGCAGCTCCGAGTGTCAAGCCCAACTGAGACTCACACGTCTGGGCCGACGCTTCCGACTGCGGCCAAGCTTTCTGTGTGCCGGTGGTATCGATGGCAAGGATACATGCAATGGGGACGGGGGCTCTCCTCTCTTCTGCACGGTTCCCGGACGCGTTGACCGCTTCCAAATGGCAGGAATTGTCTCCTGGGGTATCGAATGTGCTGCACAGGATGTCCCGGCGGTCTATGCAAACATTCCGTATCTTCGAACCTGGATTGATGGAAAGGTAAAGGCCTTGGGCTTTCAGCTGGAGGTGCCATAATTGGCATAACCTGCAATGTGAGAACATTTTTTAACATTAACTAAAATAAAGTAAGTCACTAAGCACTAATAAAAATAATAATTTAATTAAGGGATTTGTATATTAGATAAACTTTAAAATCAAGATGTTTTTTAAGACATTCAAAATTGAATTAATATTCAGCTTTTTGGGCTTATACTAAATAACAAAATTATAAATAAGAACGTGACAATGACAGGATAAAAAGGATTTGAATCGATCGATGAATAAACACATGTATCTAATATTATTTGTGCTCTTTTCTCAAGTTTAAATAAACGGACTTCATCGAACAGGCTCGCCTTTAATATAATTGAGAATAAAAATTAAAAATTAATTTATATATTATTGTGCATAAATAAATAATTAGCTTAAAAATTTAACCGATGGCAAATGATCATTAAAATTATATAAAGCTGTGACTAGCATCACTTAAAATAAAACCAAGGGATGTTAAAAGGTATTGTACAAAGGACCTTTCTCTTTCGCCCTCTCTCTAACAGCTAATGGCTTAGAGAGGCGGACACTAATAATGATCGGGAATAACAGTAGTTCAGCCCAACTGTAAGCTTGGATATAGACAGGAATTTACAGCCCTCGGCCACAATCATAGACTGAAGCTTAGCCAATCCTCAAACCAAAGCCAAGTTCTTGGTAAAAATTGGGAGATGCAGAAAAATGGAGTTACCCTTTAGGGACTGTTGAGTAATGGGTAGGCATTTATTTTGACTGAACATTTGTATGTGTGTTCCCATGCACACCTACACATCTACAGACTTATGTATATGTGTAGATGGGAAACGTGGTATCCAACATTCACGCCTGATCAGTTATAATTTCTCAGTTAACGATAATCAAATATTTGGCAAATTGATTATCATTTAATTATAATAGAACACAATGTCAAAAGGGGCTGTGGTTGCGTCCAACAAAATTATAGTGTGTGGTTGTCTGCTACTGTGTGTGTATGTGTGTGTACAAATGTGTGTGCATGCAATTATATCAGCCCAGGCCGCAATTGTGTGTTGAATACTTTGAGGCACAGTTCCTTGTCGACTTAGAGCAGCTGCATTCCTTATCTCCCTCTCGCTCTCGCTCTCTTACTCCTTGTCTCTCTCTCTTTCTCTCGTTTTGTGTGTGCACATGCCATCAAATTACAAATGATGTTACGCCCGAGATGAGGCGGAGGGGAGTTGCTGTGCGTGTGTGGCAGGGGAGCAGCAATGCTTCACAGAGAGGACCCATTACCTTGAGTTCTGCCAACGGAAGTAGAAGCAGCTGCAAATGGCAGTTAAGAGCAAGTATATTGCATTTGTATGTGTGCGTCCTCCTCTGTGAGTGTTTCAGTGAGTGCGTGAGTGTGTGTGTGCGTGTGTGTATGTATGTTAATGGCAACATTAGAAGGGAAAAATCAAAACAAGCCATTAATGTTTCTCAGAGCCATTTACACAGTCCCCTACATATGAACAATTGGCAACTGGCTAATTGCAGTTGAAAACCCGCTAAATGCAATACATGACCATGGAAAACCTACACTGCAACGGACTCGCAGGACAATGTGGCAGGACTTTTCGTAATGTAAGACCATCAAACACTACTGATGGCCGTTCTTTCCAAATAAATCACTGCATTGCAGGATTTAATGGTTTTTCATTTAAAACCGATGTAATGAACAAAAGGACTCATATAGATCGATATTTAATACTCAATTTTTTGGCAAGGACGTTGCTTTCGGCCTCTTCACATTCTCTGTTCCTTGTCTACAGTGTTTACTTTTACTTTTTAGTTTAACCAACGAACTTCCAAGACATTCAGCAGTTTTCATTTTAAACTGAGTTTCCATAATATCGTGTACATTTTCCACCAGTCGAGCTCATAAAATAAACTACTTGATATTTCAAATATTCAAAATCTGAGACTTAAAGAAACGTTCCATTGAGTCTAAGGACTTTCGAGTGCAAGGAATTGGGGATCACGGAGAAGTGTTATATGACAACTTGAAAATTAGAGTAGCTTTAAAGCTGTCAAGCTTTATCTTTCTGATAAGGCAAACTTGATCAATGGGATATATTCTGGTACCTCCCTTCAAAATGTCCTCTTCTCCTTCTTCCTGGTATCGAGTGAATAAAGAGTCTCTCATTTTCACCCTTTATTTGTTGCACTCGTCGTTCATCTAGAAAGCACTCAAGTAGCGCACGATAAGTACACGAATCGTTCGCTTAAGTCGTTCACTGCTTTGCTTCTCTCCGTCTCACTCTCAGCCCTTTCCTCTTCCACCTGTGTGTGTTCCCACTCTAAATAAGTGCTCGATACGTTCGAATGTGAATGCAGCACAGAAACTGGAAACCTAGGAAGAGCTTGAAAATACATCGAAGGGAATACAAAGAAGGGAACAATTATTCTGTTAAAGAAGGATAATTATGAAAAACGATAGGGGGAATAGTGGATGTAAAGCAGGGATAATTGGTCTGGTTTTTAATGTGGAAGCTGACAGAGTATGTTGAAAGCTGTCTCGCGGATTGTAGCCAGGCTAATTAACGGGTGGAAAATAAATTGCAAGCACACATTGGAAATTGAGAAGAACCGCTATTAAGCGGCTGCCGGATTCAAGCGTTAAGGCAATTTCTGGATTGGGGCTTTGTTTGAGGTCCTGCAAAGCAATTAAATGCATTCCTGGCTGCCTGCTCGCCCCTGCCTGCACCTGAATGGCTGCCGACTGGCTGCTGTCTGCCGGACTGGCCACGTCGGCCGCGCACCACGTCGCAGAGCACATTAAGCATTCGCCGCGTGTAACGGCCGTCCAGAGTCATGTTAACGTTTTTAGAAAATTTGTTATGCAAATTGCTTATTAACTTTATGACTGGATGTTCAATTGGCGGGCTTTCGCCTGCTCGCATCCAAAATGTACAACATTTTGAATTGTCAATTACATGAAGGTCCCATAAACAATGGATTCGCTGGGTGTCCCCTGGAACAGGGCCATCGCTGTCCATGGGTCGTCGTTTCATGGACTCATTTTGAGTTCATGGATCCAAATTAAATGCACATAAAATCGCCTCGCTTCGATTTTAATTTATGTGCCACCTGCGCTACCTGTGCCCCCCGGGGTGTCACATTCCGCCGATGTCACTCGCCCTCAGTTACCCCAGGCTCTGCTTCTGGCATAGGCACCAGCCCCGGGCCCTCTCCTGGCGTGGACTTCGGTGGCCTGCTAATGACATTGGAACTATCACCCATGGCCTTTAGTTTAATTGAAAAATTTCGTTCTGTGTTAGCGGCTAATGGCAGTCGTGTAATTTATGATCCTAGTTACGAAGGACGCAGGACCTCAACGGCTGCTGCTGCTGCGTGTGTTCTTGTTGTTGCTTTTGTTGCCACTCCTGTCAAAGCTACACTGTAATAATTAAAAGCCCCGTAATTATTCGCAGTGTCCTCTGCGCGTTGTCCAAATTTTCGATTTTTTATTCGAATTCCAGAAACGCGGCCAAAAATTTAATTTTAAATATTAAAAACACAGAACGTTTTAATGTCGAATTTTTAATGTATGTTATAAATATAAATACAAAAGCCCAGCAAGGCCTTTGGCAGTTAAATGGGATAATGCGATGTTTCAAAAGCTCACACGCACTCGAAAGGATTTTAGGATCCAGGACTATTCAAAATGTTATACATCTTCAATTTAACTTACAACCGATATGCGTTGCTCCATTTAATTAATCAGCAATTAAGAATTAAAGAAACATTTATATCCATTAAAAAGAGGAGTGCGTCTCGGTGTAAGCAAACATTTTTGGGTGACTGTACGAGGAGGAGCGGTGAAATTTAAATAACGAATTGTTTTCTTTGACGGGCTGCAGTATTTTGCATGCTTGCATTATGCGCACAGACGTAACCTTTGTTTGACTTTTGTGAATCGTGGGCGTCGGTAGGTGTGGCCGGGTGCGCCATGACTCATGCTGCGATTTCACAGTCGGTGCGTCATTTGATAAGCAAATATTTTAAAATGGCGCAGCGCATTTCACAAAGCGACGCAATGTAAACAGAACGCGCGCTACCAGAGGGTCAATCATAGTACATACTGACACACATACACACACACACACACACACACACACTAAGCTCGAATGATGGCCACGGGTGGTTTGGTCTAGCTGAAATGATACATGTTATGTTTTCATTAAATGCGAAGCGTGAAAGACTCCTCTTACGAATGCAGCACTTTAAATGCTCTCACCTGCTAATCGAGCTGCCAACGAGTAGGAGCACTTGGCTTAAAGTTTGGCTTTGGTGACGGTTCCTCGTGGTGCAGCTGCTCCAGAAATAACTGTAAAATGGCTGCGAAGTGCCTCTGAATTTTCCTGGCATGTTGTCGACATTTTTATGGCTACCCATAGCTCTCTCGCTCCTGCGCTCTCTCTCCCTCGGGTCCCCTCCGTTCCGATGCCACTGCGCCGTTGGCCATGCCTTTTGGCAGATGCTGCCAGTTGGCCACATGGTTACCCAATTAAAAGTTTTAGCACATTTTCACTTGAAATTAATTGTCGGTAAACGTAATTCATGTCCGAGACACGAATGCGAAAGCGCCAACAACGCGCCAACAACTACAGCAGTTCCAAAGGAGTCGATGGAGATGGAGATGTTTGGCCGCACTTTTAAGTGTTGCAAAACGTTTTCACATACTACCAAAAGTACCTTCCAATGATTAAAATGCTCCTTCAGTATTTGCATGCATCTCCACACACTACAAAAAGTTTTAATATCGATTTAAATAACGAGTAAAACCAATCTACTTACGGGGTAAATGTTCGAACAGCAGACATCGAGTTCCCCTCTCCCCTCTCTGCTTGACCCTCAGTCCGTCCAATGACTTTTTTAAAGCAGTGGAGGGGAAACTAATAAAATAGCTTCTCATGTATTTTTCTTCTCACTCCGCCGAATTCTTCCCGGACTTGTGTATTTAACTGTAAATTTTACAGCTGTTCCATCAGTGCCTCTTGTTGCTGAGTTTGCATTGATGGAAGGTAACTTACCGTTACTCAACCGACACTCACACACAAGCGCCGTCACGCGAGAGTCACATATGAATGGTTCTCATTTGAGTTGAAATTAATTATCACTGATCGAGGTTAGCCTCCATTCGGTGTGATACAAGATGATTGATAATGGCTTAATAAATTTTAAATGGCTATCACCTGCCTGTCACCAGGCAGCCTGTACCTGGGACGACTGCGAAGCTTAGACGTAGGCCCTGGGGCTGTCCTAAGATTTACAGGATTAGTCACCAATTTAAAGTATGAATTATGAAGACTAAGCTTGTATATTTTAAGTTCAGTGGAAAGTCAAATAACTTTTATACTCAGTATTTCCTAACGTAGTTCTTGTTTTGCTGTCGACCCGTTAATTAACGGGTGCCATAGTTAAGGTCGCCACAAAAGAGGAGCCCGCAATATGAGGCAGAAGTAATGAAGCGGCGCGGCACAAAATAGGCGCGCATTGAGCGGCGCAAATTATGCAACAATATATGCAAGGACTACACAATGCGATCGTCCTTATGCGCTGCTCCAGCCACGCAGCGTGGGCGCCGCATTCAGGAAAATCAAATGGAAAATGGAAGTAAGCAACGAATGGGGCGAATGAGAAGGACCAAAGCAACAAAAGCAGCAGGAAATCTGCGAGCAAACGTCTAACCCAACGGTGCAACGCCCACTCTCCACGCCCACAGAGCTGCCGCAGCGTAGATTCTGGCACAGACGAAAGGCAAGCGGCGAGGGTGTAGGCTTTCATAAGAGTCTATGGGTGAATGCAGTTGCGGCGGTTGTTTGTCTTCGACGGCTTTACGGTCCCTTAATCTATATGCAAATTACGCTGTCCACTCTGCAAGTATGTGCGTGTCTTTGGGCATGTGTGAGTGTTTAGGTGGGTGGGTGCACTTGCTAGGAGAGCGACTGAATGCATGTAAATTTGTATCTTCACGTGCCACATTCTTACATGTGTGTACGTGAATGCATGTGGAATCAGAGGTTGGGTTGGGCCAAGGCCTCGCCAGAGTCCGACTCTGTTGTCTATGCCTGTTGTGAGCGGTTGCACTGACCCCTGACCTCTGACCTTTAACTAACCGCATGCCTTAGTAGCAAATGAGCTCCTTGCACATTAAAAAGAAAACCTAAATTTACATATATACTCCCAATCCAACCACAGATCAAGCCAAAGAGAACACACGCCGGCCGAAGTTTTTTTTAAGTACAATTTTAAGCACTGTGATGCTTAAGCTTTAAAGGAGAACTTGCCCGGACAAGCGGAGCAAATCAAAGCAAAGCACAAGTAATAAGAAGAGTAAGGCATTTGCTTTCAGTGAGGAGTAGAAAGAGACCGAAGATGGAAATTAAATAAGGGATAAGTCTGTTCACTTCTTTACCTGCGGCTGTGACTTTAACTCACTGCAGAGTAAACAACGCGCAAGGAACACAAAGTGTTTAACTGGTGGAGAGTTTCTTTTTTGGATGCTCCTTTTTTTATTTAGACACACATACATGTATGTACAGGAAAGACAGAAATGTAAGTCAGTGTTGGGTGTATGTGTGTAAGTATATGTTCCTACTGTTAGCTAACAATTGAGTATAGAGTTGCCCTTGAGGAACTTTGGACCCAGGACCTATTACCGGATATGCAAGTGTCTTCAATTTTATCCTTGAGACGTCAGCCTTTGGTTCCTGCGAAACAACCGTTATGTACTGCTTCACTGTAACCCGAAACCCTCTTAGGGTGCAACCTTACGCATATTTTCGATTCCATTTATCAAAGATCCATGTGGATACCTGAAGTGAGCTCCTACTTGCTAATAATCTCACTTGTGTGCCTTCTGCGCTTCATCCGTTGCAATGGTATCATCGTTATAAAAAATTGCTATTAATTTGCAGGAACTCTAATGATATCTTAAAGTTAACTTTATAAGGAGTTTAGAATTTTTATTACAGGAAGGACACTTTCGACAATAGGCAGGTTATGTGGAACGGTGAACGATCATGAACAGGATCACAATATTATGTGCGCATGAACGGTTGAGTCGTTTATTTTGCAGTGCACCGATGCGATAAGTTCCTTCTTTTCAGTCTAAAAATTCAATAAAGGACCTCTCGAGTCTCAAGGATCAACATCACTTAACCGAATTCCAAATCACTCTTTTTATCTCTCTATATATCTATTTGCCAACAGACTCGGCAAAAACAAAACACTTGAAACCGTTCGCAATACTTCAGTATATACATTAACACCCACTTACACAGATGCACGTACGCACACACACACACCCACACATACACACACACACGCACATGCTGCCATGCGAGTGAGTATGTTCCGTGCAAGTCGTCTAATTATGTCAATTGCAAAGCTCTGGCCGTCACTTTCGTGTAATTGCCATATTTAAAGTGGGAGCAGTGGATTGTCACAATGATGGGTCTGGCAAGAGGGGTGAAGAGGGCAGGGAAGCTACGACTACATACTTCGCATAGTTCAGTGCATGTCAAAGAGCAGCAAAAAGCAACAACAGCGTGCCAAGTGGCCCAAGGATAGCTTTTCGCCCGTCGCCTGTCGCCCGTTGCATGTCGCCTGTCGACTGTCGACTGTCGACTGCCTGTTGCCTGTGGCTCGTGGCCCGTTGCCAGTTAATGATAATGAGCGACACTAGCGGCGAATGTTTGACGAGTTGCAACAATGGAAACTGATACAAAGACTGTCACACGCAAGTCATGCATCGGGACTTCTAGAAGATGTGTGTGTGCGTGCGAGTGTGTATAAGTATGTGTGTGTATGTGTGTGTGTGTTTATGAAGGCCTTTTGAGGGACTCATAACCATACATTCAATTAGAATAAAACTTTGACGTTGATGTTTGTTGAGAGTTGATTTATATGTAAGCATGCATACACACATGCTCACATACTCACATACACACACACATACACATTGTAGGTCATGGCCATTTTAAAGGAACTACAGTGTTCACTGACATTGTAGCTACTCCCGACATCTGAGCAGTTAACTAGCCGCACGCTGACCAATAGCTGACTTATTGTACACACCGACAAACACACACACATACCCAATCATCATGTATGTGTTATATATGTATGTGTATTTGGGGCCAGCACACACACACACACACACAAATACTTTTAGAATCCACGTGCAGAAGACAAACAATGTACCATGTCTCGAAAATCAACTCACGTAGTACTCGTTATTTATTCAAGTCAATGGAACTGACATACACACACTAATACACACACACTTACACTAAAGCACACGCACACACACACACTTAACAAAATTTGCTACTATTTGGCCTAAATGTGCACTTGGCGAAATGGCCAACAAAGTCGCCGCAAAAACTTCAAATATCAGCAAAAAATATAAAAAAGAAAGGGAGAAAAAATAAAGAAATGGCAATAACAATTCAATCAAATTGAACGCCTTCCCTTATATGAAAGTCTTTGAAAGCCAGCGAATAACGGTACTGAATGTTGCTTGAATAAGAACGTGATTCGACACGACGAGGGGGGTAACACGAGTTGTGAGAGGCAAGGGAGTCGCTTTTGTGAATATTCAAAACATTACAGAAGACAGCTCGAAATGTTTTGATTGAAATGGAGGTTACGCGATGGCAAGTGCCGCCCGAGATTTCACACAGTCTCCTCCTCTCCTATCTCCGAAAGCTCTCTCCCAGCGCACGCGCTCTACGCCAGTCCCAATTTTACCGTTTCACTTATCTGTGTCTATTGTGGGGAAGTGCCATGGCTGCCTCTCCATTTGCGACTGGCGCAATGTTTCCCCTCTTTTCATCTTATCGGTTTATTAAAAGGTAAGCATAGAGAGACGCCAGTCCCAATTGGCACAACGTTTCCCCTCTTTCCCTCTATGTTTTGCCTTTCACCCAATGGCAATTAAGTGCACTGCTTCTGCTATTTCCATATTTCTCCACTCAAACTCCTTTCAAGCAGTAACTGTCATTCACTGCCTAAATACTTGGACTTCATCGTAATTTCACTTTCGCCTACTTCTAATTCAGTTTTTGCTTTTGATCGAGATGCATTTAATGTTTCTTTATTGAATAATTTCGCTATGCCAACTTTAGTTCAATTGCAGATTTCTTAAAGTCAACATAGTAAATACTAAAATTAAATTTGAGTGATTTTGAACTGATCTATCAGTTTCATTTTTAACTTTGAGACGTCGAAATCTGATGTCTAAAATTTTAAAAACACATCTTAAAACAATATTAAAAAAGTATATATACAAATATATATATGTTTATTTATACATTTATTATATTATATTCATTAATTTATATATTAAATAATCTATTTATTTATATATATTTTATATAGCTTATATTTATTTATGGAAGTGCACATGGTTTTAAAAGTCAAAAGTAAGTTTTTTTCAATTATTTTTAGTCATTTTTAAAAGTCATTTGGCTTGTGGCAGAAAAGTTTTCAAATCACCTTCCATTTTTATTTAGTTTTTCAAAATCCGAACATTTTTGTTCATAAAATAGAAAACTTTTCGAGTGTGGCACTTGCAACACGTGCTGCATTTTGTTGCCGTTGCACATTTCGATAAACTTGCTGCTTATCAAGTTGTTGTTGCTGCGATTGCAAACTCATTTCCTATGCTCCCCCCCCCCCTGCCCATATGAACATCATATTTGGGCGTGTCTGCCCGACTCGTGTACACTTTCACAGGCATTTGAACTTGGAAACATTTGCAAAATGTGCAACACTGCGTAAAGAAATCGCGTTAAGCGCTGCAGTTAGCCCCATGGAGGCATCCGCTAGAAAAACTTTGCTTCAATTTGCGTATTAAAATGTGAATGTGTGTGTGTGTGCGTGTGTATGTGTGTGTGTGTGTGAACGTGTGCGTGAAGTCTGCAAATCTATGTCTCTAAATATACACACATCTCTGACTGCTGGTGTGTGTGTGTGTGTGTTTGTCTATATACAAGTATGTAATGCACGGCTGAATAGGCACACAGAAGCACTTTAGATATCGATAACGCAGCAAAGCCCCTCCACACCCCCCCTCGACAACACTCCCATGAAACTAACGGAATGGGTAGTATAAAATGAAACTTGATTAATGTTTTAATTGAAACTTGCCCTAACACGCGGTGCATAAAAGCTTTGTCCCGCCCATACAAGTATTTATTTGACTCATGAGTGTGAAAGAGATGACAAGACAAACGTATGAAGAATCACTCGTATCTACATTTTATATTTATTCATATATTCTTATATTCTTATATTCTCATATTCTTATAATCTTATATTCTTATATTCTTATATTCTTATATTCTTATATTCTTATATTCTTATATTCTTATATTCTTATATTCTTATATTCTTATATTCTTATATTCTTATATTCTTATATTCTTATATTCTTATATTCTTATATTCTTATATTCTTATATTCTTATATTCTTATATTCTTATATTCTTATATTCTTATATTCTTATATTCTTATATTCTTATATTCTTATATTCTTATATTCTTATATTCTTATATTCTTATATTCTTATATTCTTATATTCTTATATTCTTATATTCTTATATTCTTATATTCTTATATTCTTATATTCTTGTAATTTTTATATTCTTAGATTGTGTTCTTACATTTTTATATTCTTAGATTATGTTCTTATATTCTTTTATTCTTATGTTCTTAAATTCTTGTATTCTTTTATTCTAATGTTCTTATATTCTTGTATTCTTTTATTCTTACGTTCTTATATTCTTATATTCTTATATTCTTATATTCTTATATTCTTATATTCTTATATTCTTATATTCTTATATTCTTATATTCTTATATTCTTATATTCTTATATTCTTATATTCTTATATTCTTATATTCTTATATTCTTATATTCTTATATTCTTATGTTCTTATATTCTTATATTCTTATATTCTTATATTCTTATATTCTTATATTCTTATATTCTTATATTCTTATATTCTTATATTCTTATATTCTTATATTCTTATATTCTTATATTCTTATATTCTTATATTCTTATATTCTTATATTCTTATATTCTTATATTCTTATATTCTTATATTCTTATATTCTTGTAATTTTTATATTCTTAGATTGTGTTCTTACATTTTTATATTCTTAGATTATGTTCTTATATTCTTTTATTCTTATGTTCTTAAATTCTTGTATTCTTTTATTCTAATGTTCTTATATTCTTGTATTCTTTTATTCTTATGTTCTTATATTCTTATATTCTTATATTCTTATATTCTTATATTCTTATATTCTTATATTCTTATATTCTTATATTCTTATATTCTTATATTCTTATATTCTTATATTCTTATATTCTTATATTCTTATGTTCTTATATTCTTATATTCTTATATTCTTATATTCTTATATTCTTATATTCTTATATTCTTATATTCTTATATTCTTATATTCTTATATTCTTATATTCTTATATTCTTATATTCTTATATTCTTATATTCTTATATTCTTATATTCTTATATTCTTATATTCTTATATTCTTATATTCTTATATTCTTATATTCTTATATTCTTATATTCTTATATTCTTATATTCTTATATTCTTATATTCTTATATTCTTATATTCTTATATTCTTATATTCTTATATTCTTATATTCTTATATTCTTATATTCTTATATTCTTATATTCTTATATTCTTATATTCTTATATTCTTATATTCTTATATTCTTATATTCTTATATTCTTATATTCTTATATTCTTATATTCTTATATTCTTATATTCTTATATTCTTATATTCTTATATTCTTATATTCTTATATTCTTATATTTTTATAATTTTTATATTCTTATATTTTTATAATTTTTATATTCTTATATTTTTATATTCTTAGATTGTGTTCTTATATTTTTATATTCTTAGATTATGTTCTTATATTCTTTTATTCTTATGTTCTTAAATTCTTGTATTCTTTTATTCTAATGTTCTTATATTCTTGTATTCTTTTATTCTTATGTTCTTATATTCTTATATTTTTATATTCTTATATTTTTATATTCTTAGATTATGTTCCTATTTTTTTATATTTTTAGATTATGTTCTTATATTCTTATATTCTTATGTTCATATATTTTTATATTCTTATTTTCTTATAATCTTCTATTCTTATATCCTTATACTACATTCTTATATATTTATATTATATTTATATATACTTATACGTGAATCTCATTAATTAATTGTACCTGCAAAATGTATCAGCTCTCAGTTGAAGGATTTGAATCCTTAAAATCTTATAAATTATTGAATAAATGTTAAATATTGAACATGTCACGAGCAGGTCGTGTGTCAAACTATGTAACGTTTCAGAAAGTGGCAGAGTGCAAAAAGTTAAAGCCAAGTTGAGAGCTCGCACAAGTCAATACTAAGTATCTGCGAATGCATCGTGTCCCTGTGTCTACATCAACATCTGTGAATGTATTTGCAGGAACTTGTGTCCTAGGCATCTGCATGTCGAAACGTATCTAGTGTCTATTTTGATAAACTTGACAGGCAAATGTCCTCGAATGGGAGCTCCTTTTGTGACACTCTCGTTGCCTTCCATTGTGTTTACAGTTTTACTGCAAATTTGAAATCGATTTCATGTTTTGCCGAGTAGCTTGGCTGCTCGCCTGTAAATGTATACACACATATACATCTGCACATAAGTGTATACATATATTTACATACATATCCAATACAGATGTCGATTAGGAGCACTCAATGGTGGTAACGTTGCAAAACAGAAGTAGCCAAATGACTTTGATGCGTTTTATTGGCCCGGCATTGTTATTGATGCTATTGGCATTTCCTCTCCCTCCCGCTCATCCTCTCCCATTCCCTGTTCCAATTCCGTTTTCCACTTCCCTACCGTTTCCTGTGTTCGTTTTCGTTTACGCTTCTGCATGCCATGCACAGGTTTGTAGACCATGGCGTATGCGCAATATTTACCTATGCTCCCATTTGCATATTTACATTGGAGTCCCTGACCGTGTCGTATGGCTTCAATGTCACCATCGGCATCGTCATCAGCGTCAGAAGCAACATCAGCGTTGTTGTTCTTGAGGTACGAGGAAAAGCAAATATTTAATACAATGGACGACCACTTCTTGTTTTTGCTATGTTCACTCTTGAGTTTCATTTCCGTCCGGGCATGTCCAGCATATCCGCTTGATATGGCGTCTGATTTCCGCTTTCCACTTCACCGAACTGTGAATGACACGCAAAACGTCACTGAGATTGACGGCCTGTCCAACTGCCCATTTGACTATCTGTCTGTTCGTCTGTCTGCATCTGTATATGTGTATACATGTATATCTCTGGATTGCTAGCAGTGTATCTCCCAAAGTGAAAGCTTCTGCTTTTTACTTTCGCTTTGTAGTTCACTTGCCACTTGTCTGGAACAACTTATCAACAACATTTCTTATACCTGACATTGAAAATGTGCTGAGATATTTTAAATCTCGTCTTCCAGTGTTAGGTCCAAGAGGTGACCTCTCTTGAGTCTTCTTTTGGTTAGGCTGATGTCTAAAAGATTAATTGCCAGCGCATTGGAATCGTGATGTAGTCTCTCAGTGTATCTGGTGCTGATTTTACAAATTTCATCGGCAGTCCAGGGCACACCCAGTTCTTTATCTATTGTAATGTTGTCATGGAAGGGATGAGCTCCTGATATCATTCGCAGCATCGTGTTTTGAAACCGCTTCCACAGTAAAGGCAAGTGGCTGCCTCGTCCTGTTGCTTGGGGCATTCCGCTGAGCTGTGGACTCCTACGCATTTTACGCAACTAGCCTGAAGTTTGCAGTATCGCTGGCTGTGACTAAAGCCTTGACATCGGTAGCACTGGGGTATGTCATTGAATTTTATTGGGGGCTTAATTGTTGCCACCGAACTTCAGAGCAGTTTAATTTGAAAAGCATTCTTTCAGGTTCACAAAAAATATTATTTTTGTTTTTTTTTTTTTTTTTTACAGTGCATAAATGTAGCTTATTTAAGATCTGCAGACAATAAATAAATTTTTTGGGTTAACATTAGCAATGAATTAATTTATATATTAGTAAGTAGATGATCAGCTTATTCTCATGGAAGGTCGAGCGGGTGGTACACATGACACGATGTGTACACTACGAAGTTCAATCGGCACGATCCGACTGGACACAATCGGGAACTACCGCTAATTCAAGACTAAGGAAAGAAGAAGCGGCGTCATAATTTTAGAATTGAAGACATTCTTAGATCAGCGTCATTACGAGACGGAACGTAAAAATAGAATAAAGCCAAAGTAAAACAAAGTAAAGTATGTTGTTCTATAACTTGTTATTAAATAGGTTCTACCAGAGACAACTTATTACATAGATATGAAATCAAACATGTTCGCCCTGTTAACGAAAAATCTCGCGTGTCGTCTTCAGCACATCAATTCTTCAAAGCAAATGCTCAAAGACAATTGAAGAAATCTTCTGGCTTGTTTTGAGTGAGTGGGTTGCTAAAGTAAAAATGTCACTCGATTTTGAGCAGCAATGGCTCGTGCTACGCTTTACAGAAGTGCTCAAAGCTCAAAGGGGAAGCAGCATATTTATTTACGATTTGCACGAATGTGATTTGTCACTTATTTTGCTTTTGTGATTTTGCTGCTAGCAGAGACACATACATGTAATAATCATAAGTCACGTATGTGTTCATTAAAAGCCAACTGACTTTGAAAGCATTTTTCATTCTTAATAAGCCCTTCGTTGGAGTAGTACAGAATTTCTTAAACAAAATTATTTGCTCCGCAAATTTGTTATGCGCTGTTCGCATTTTTTTATATAATAAAAATTTCATTAATTTTAGATATAAGAAAATTTTAATTTTTAAGTAATGGCCAAATGTTTGGTTAATAATTGTAATGGTGGCACTACCCATTATAAAATACCAAAACATTTACAAAATGAATGGTGTGAAAACCTTCATTTTGACGTAGATAAAATAAATTCGCGGTCCCTTGTGTGCAATAGGCACTTTGAAAGTTTTTGCATAGGTTTAAGGAAACTCAAAGTAGTCCCAACATTAAATTTAGGACACAGCCAAGAGCCATCTCTCAAAAGTTTTATTGAGCAAAGAAAACGGCATTGCTGCATTGAAAGCTGCAGCTCGTCCTCACCCCCATCAGTTTTACACAGTTTTCCTAAATTAGAAGAGGAAAATAAAAACTGGAGGCAAATATGCCAAATTAAAGAAAGCTTTAAAGAAAGCAAATTCTTATATATATGTAATAACCATTTTTACGAAGCTGACCGCATGGGCCGGCAGCTTCGTAAGCACTGCACGCCTATTTTTTCCAAGCCCCTCGAAGTCCCCGTAGATCCCACTATTGAAGTAGGTGCAACGGACAATCCCACTGCTGCAATTGAAAGCAATTGTCCCCGTTGCGAGTTACACTGCCGTAATCAGAAAACATACAGGCTGATGTATTATAATATTTTAAAAGAAAATAAAATCTTACAAGACAAATGCGATGACCTAGCTAAGCAGTTGCAGGCCCTTAGGAATAAATATGACAGCGAAGGTCAAAGAAATGTATCTGTGATTGAACCATCTGTGGAAACATCAGATGAAACGGCGGCAGTCACACTGGCGAATTTGCTTCTCAATGGACGAAAAAATAAATATAGTCCTGTGGAACGCAACCTATTATTAAATATAAATTATTCGTCTCATAAATGTTATTATTTTATGAGAAATGGGCTGAAGTTACCTTTGCCGCATTCCAGAACCCTTTTCAACTGGAACCCCATTAGAAGGGTCGTTCCAGGCTTAAAAACATCAGCTGTGAATAATATTAGGAATCATGTTGCTAGTATGTCAGATCTTGAGAGGAACTGCCTTTTGATATTTGATGAGATGCACTGCCGCCGGGATCTGGAATATAACCCAAAAACCGACAAAGTCGATGGGTTCCATGATTTTGGTCAAGGAGAAAGGGAGCCCAAAGTGGCTAACACAATATTATTTTTTCAAATAAAAGGGATAGTTCAGGCTTGGAAGTATCCCTTTACGTATTATTGTGGAAGTTTAAAACAGGCTAAATTAAAAGAATTAATTGTAGAAAATATTGAAGCTGTAGGGAAATTAGAGCTTAAGCTAAGAGCAGTTGTAGCTGACCAGTCCTCCACTAACCGTTCTGCACTAGCCGGGCTAGGAAAAAGTTTTCAATATGTAGATAGTTTGGGTCAGAAAATATAATTTTTATATGATTACGTTCATTTATTTAAAAGTATTAGAAATTTATTTTTAAATAGCAGCTTTGTAACGCCAAATGGCCTTGCCAAATGGTCTGTTATAGAAGAATTATATGAGTTAGACAAGAAAAATTTAACCACCAGGATGGTACCAAAATTATCTGAGGCCCATTTAGGACCCACTTCTTTTGAAAAAATGAGTGTTAAATTGGCAACACAAATTTTTTCAAATTCTGTGGCAAGTGGTATTGAGGTTTGCCACAGCGAAAACCTCTTTACACCGATTGCGATGGAACATGCATTGGCAACTGCTGCCTTCTCTCGCACCCTAAACAATGCCTTCGATGTTTTAAATTCGAGGGAGTTTAGGGGCCCAAAAAAGCCGTTAACACTTTTAAATAACACTCGTAGGGAAATAAAAGAATTTATGGAATATTTAACCAAAATAAGTTCTATGAATTGTAACTATTGTGTCGAGGGCCTAGTTGTAACTTTAAAAAATATATTAATAATAAGCGAAAACATGCTGAAGGAGCCAGGTATAAAATATATTTACATTTCGCGTTTTAATCAGGATAGCCTAGAAAATTTTTTTGGTTCCATTAGGTCTAAAATTGGTAATAATACCAATCCCTCTGTAGGAGAAATACAATATATAATGGCCCGTGTGCTCTCCATGAAAATTGTTACGAGAGCACACAATGTCGGGGCCAACTGTGAAGAAGATGACGATCTCCAATTAGATTGGATACACACTGATGGAGATCGTCACAACGGACGGTCACAGGAAAAGCCTCTATTGGTAGAAATAGAAGAGCTTAACGAAGAAAATGAAGACTTCTCGAGGCCAATCCTACTAATATTTGTGAGAAAGCATCACAAAGATACGTAGATGGCTTTTTAATTAAGGACATTAGATTTAATTGCTCGTCATGTGATGAAATATTGTATAAATTAAATTATTTCAAATCAGACGGATCAGAAGCATTAATATATGCAAATAATTTTTCAGAAAATATTTTGCAACTATGCAATCCGTCTGATTTATTTTACAATATTTCGACAATACAATTTAATGTCTTCTCCCTAATGTTTGAAAAAATTGCCCATAAAGATAACCTTTTGCAAAGCATTCTCGAGAAATGCATTTTAGAAACAAACAAGAAGTTTCCAGAATGGTTTGCGAAAGGTAATTGTAGGGAGCATAGGTTATTTATTTTAAAAAAACTTCTAAATTTATTACTTCGCAAAAGATCAAAATGGCTTTTGCAATCAATGTCAATTAGGAAACATCAAGGGCATCAAAGTGCAGCTGCCAAAAAATTAAAAAAAATTGTATGATTAGATAGCATTGCAATAGTAGTGACATAATTAGATAGTAGTGTAGTAGTAGTTTTATAATTAGGTAGTAGACAATAAACACGATATAGGTGTGCGCATTGGTTGTGGGGGCCAATGCCGTACCTAATATATACAAATATACTGATTATCTTTCCAGTAGGTAGATCGCAGTTTCTGACGTACAAGGGAACAGACAGGCTTCGACGCAGTGCCCGATACTTGGATGGCTAATACCCAATGACGGCTTTAAAAACGAGAGCTTTGCTTGTTTACATTTTTCAATTATTTTTTGTAATTATTTATTAATATTTTTTATTTTACTTTGTATACTTATTTGTTTTTTATATTTATTTTTGTATTATTATTTAAATTTTATTTTCTTTTTAAATATTTATTTTAAATATATTTACTTAATTATTTTTTTTTATTTTAATTTTCATTTATATTCATTTTTATTTATTTTTTATTTTCGTTTTTATTTATATTCATTTTTATTTATTTTTTATTTTCGTTTTTATTTATTTTTCATTTTTATTAATTTTTTTTTATTACTTATTTGAATTGTTATTTTTTTGTACATTTATTGTAAATTAAAAAAAAACAAAATTAATTTGTTATTATTTTTCCTTCCTTACCTTCCTGCCAAGTGACGCTATTTATCTTCAATATAGGCGCGCTTAATTTGGCGCTTTAATGCACGCATCATAACGCATCAAAACAATGCTTATAAATGTGTGTAAATGGGAATATATATATGTTACAAATAAATAAAGATAAAGTAACAACAAAATATTATGACTTTGGTCGGACGTATGAGAGACAAAAATAGGGGAAACAGTACACGATGACGAAGACGAAGACGAAGACGAAAAAGGAAAAACATATATTTCTCTCTTAATCGCACGCAGCATAGAAGTAATACATTTTTGGCAATGTCTTTCGCTTTGCACTTTCGCACTTTGTGTCTAGCCTTGACAAACACATACCAATGTAACTTTTACACTGTAGAAGTGAGTAATGGTATGTGTGACCCACTGCCGAAAAATGATTTTTGAAGCGATTTAAAAGAGTTTTGCTACTTTTCGTGGCCCCTGAAAAACGACCGCGCGATCGTATGATACCCTAGGGACGAAGCAATGCATAGAAATGAATTAATTTGGCCCTGCGTGTTACATACGCATGCTGTGTTCTGTCATTTCCCTTGATTTTACATCTTTAGAGGGCAGCCCAAGAACATGAAAGAATCGCTTTTGCTTGTTTTGAACTCGCTTTGTTAATTTTATTGCAATCTGCCAGGCACAAGAGCTGCATGTATAAATTGCATCTAAAATAATTGTAAGCATGACAGCACCTGAGTAGTCATTATTGATGTTTCAGTCCACAATAAAAATATATATAATTTTAAATAAATATGGTTTATTAGAAATAAAATTATTATTTCTTTAATAAATCAAAAGTCATAAAGGGATTTGTTAGGTTCATATAAAAATTGTTTATTTTGAAGGACATCGAGACAAAATATTTAAAGTTGTGGGTCGCATCGAATAGAAAATCAAAATCAAGGCAGTTGCCTGGGACATACTTATTTGAATTCCAATACTAGTATCTTCTTGCTCGTATGACATGAGCAATGCCTATTAGTGTCGTCTTCAGCACATCAATTCTTCAAAGCAAATGCTCAAAGACAATGAACGAAATCTTCTGGCTTGTTTTGAGTGAGAAGTTTGCCGAAACGAAAATGTTACTCGGCTTTGATCATCAATGGCCTGTGGCGGGCTAGGCCAGAGCAGAGACAACATATTATGATTTGATATGTTGTCTCTGCTCTGCTCTGGCCGAAGTGCCTAATATGTATCGGTTGACAGAAAAAGGAGAAGCAGCTCGTTTGTTTACGAATTACAGGAAAGCTATTGGTCAATTGAAAGTTAACATTAGCATCAGCTGCTGCTGAGACACATACATTTACAAATTTTACATCATGTATACGTTCATTAGTGTGTGATGCCAGCGGACGACTACACAATTCAAAAATGCACAGTCCTATGATACTCCTTATACATTGTAATGTATTAAAATAAAGACAATTTTCCAGGCGCTTAACATATCAATGCTCGTTTAGAAATGCCCATTTATTTTAGCCTTTTACAGGGTAGATGAAGCTCATGCAGAAGGCATCTGCCTTTGAAAGCATTTTTCATTCTTACTAAGCCCTCCGTCGGAGTAGTATAGAATTTTAAACACTTGCGACATTTGTTGCGATCTCTAAAAACTTTAACTCCTTAACTCTTTAACTCTTTTATTAATTAATTAATTTAATTTAATTATGTCTAAGTGTATTATTAAGTATTGTAATGGTGGTTCCACCCATTTTAAAATCCCTAAGCATTTTCAAAATGAATGGTGTGAGAACCTTCATTTTGATATTGACAAAATTAACTCTCGACCCGTTGTGTGCAATAGGCACTTTGAAAGCAATTGTTTTGGCTCGAAAAAACTTAAAGTAGGAGCAGTTCCTACTTTAAATTTAGGTCATAGTGACGAGCCTGAGTTTAGGAGCTTTATAGAATTAAGAAAACGTTATTGCTGCATTGAGAACTGCAGCTCTTCCTCACCCGCATCAGTTCTGTACAGTTTTCCCAAATCACCTGAGGAAAACCAGAACTGGAGGAAAATGTCCCAAATTAAGGAATGTTTAAAAGCCACCAAATTTTTATATATTTGTGGCAAGTGGAAATCACGAAGCTGACCGTAAGGGCCGGCAGCTTCGCAAGCATTGCACGCACATTTTTTCAAAGCCCCAAGAAGTCTCTCAAGAAGTAGGTGTAACGGAGGACCTCAGTGTCGAAACTGAAGGTAATTGTCCCCGTTGCGAGATACACTGCCGCAATGAAAAATTGTATAGGCAGATGTACTATGACAGCTTGAAAGAGAGCCAAGTATTAAAAAATAAATGTGAGGACCTGGCTGAGGAGTTGAAGGCTCTCCGCAAAAGATATGACACGGAGTGTCAAGGAAGCTCAACTACCGTAAAGCCAGCTGTAGAACCCATGAACACAACGGCAATTGCCCTGGCCAATATTCTATTAAGTAGTAGAAAAAACACATATAGCGCAATAGAGCGAAATATTCTTTTAAATATAAATTATGTTTCTAGCAAATGCTATTATTTTATGCGAAACGGGCTTAATTTACCTTTGCCGCACCCCAGAACCCTTTTTAATTGGAACCCAGTAGGAAGAGTCTCCCCTGGGATAAATACCTCAGTCTGCATCAACATAGAGAACCATATTGCAAATATGACAGACTTGGAGAGGAACTGCATCCTTATATTTGATGAGATGCATATTCGGCGAAGTCTGGAATATAATATCAAAACAGACATAATTGATGGGTTCGATGATTTTGGAAATGGAGAGAGAGAGCCAAAAGTGGCCAGCTCCATATTAGTATTTCAAATTAAAGGAATAGTGCAGGCCTGGAAATATCCGTTTACATATTATTGTGGATATTTAGGACCAGACAAACTAAAGGATAAGATTATAGAGAATATAGAAGTCTTAGGGAAATTAGGTCTAAGAGTTAGAGCAGCGGTCGCTGACCAGTCGTCGATAAACCGAAGTGCACTGACCAAGGTAGCACATGATTTTCAGTTTATAAATTCCCTGGGCCAAAAGGTGTACTTTATATACGATTATGTTCATCTTTTTAAAAGCATTAGGAATGTGTTCATAAAAAACAATTTTAAGACGCCAGACGGCATTGCCAAATGGGGAGTTATAGCCGAGCTGTACGAACTAGATAAAAGAAGCTCAAGTACTAGGATGGTCCCCAAGCTTACAGAAGCCCACATTAGACCCAATAATTTTGAAAAAATGAGCGTGAAAATAGCAATCCAAGTTTTCTCTAATTCTGTAGCTAGTGCCATTGAGGTTTGCCACAAGGAGAACCTTTTCTCACCGGGTGCGATGGAACACGTATTGCCAACTGCTGCCTTCTGTCGCACCCTCAACAACGCCTTCGATTTACTTAATTCGAGGGAGTACAAAGGGGCAAAAAAACCATTCACTATTTCCAACAACACCCGTAAGGAAATAGAGGAGTTCACAAAATACGTAGGAAAATTGAAGTCAGGTAGCATCAACTATTGTATAGGTGGCTTGGAATTAACATTGAAAAGCCTTGTAATGTTATGCGACGATATGCTCAGAGAGCCAGGTATGAAATATGTCTACCTGTCGCGCTTCAACCAGGATAGTCTGGAAAATTTCTTTGGGGCCATTAGGGCCAAACTAGGTAATAATACGAACCCATCAATTCGCGAAATCCAATACATAATGGCCCGTGTGCCTTTGATGAAGATAGTGACAAGAGCACACAATGTCGGGACAAAGATGACGATCTCCAATTAGATTGGATATGTACTGTAGAAGATCGTCATCACTGAGGGTCCCAGGTGAAGCCAAAATTAGTTGAGATAGAAGAGAATGATGAGGAATATGAAGGCACTGCAATGACGGAGCCGACATATAACGATATTTGCGAAAAAGCGTCGCAACGATATGTCGATGGCTTCATAATTAAAGGCTTTCGTTTTAATTGCACATCCTGCGATGAGCAATTGTTTAAATTAAATTATTTAAAATCGGACGGGTCGGAAGCATTAATATATGCAAAAAAATTGTTCCGACAATGTCTTGCAACTATGCAATCCGTCCGATATGTTCTACAACATCTGCAGTGTCCAATATAACGTGTTCTCCCTACTTTTTCAAAATATTGCTCACCAAGAAAACCTTTCGCAAACTGTTGTTCAGAAATGCATTCTGGAAACCAACAAAAAAAAAAAAAAATTCCAGAATGGTTTGCGAAAGAAAATTGTAGGGAGCAAAGACTATTTATTAAAAAAAAAATTACTTATTTTACTGCTCCGAAAAACATCAAAGTGGCTTTTAGAATACTGCAGGAACTGCATACTAATATTCGATGAGATACATTGTCGCCGAGATTTAGAATACACAATATAAAAACAGATCAAATTGATGGATTCAATGATTTTGGAAATGGAGAGAGAGAGAGCCAAAAGTGGCCAATTCCATATTAGTTTTCCAAATCAAAGGAATAGCACAGGCCTGGAAATATCCCTTTACATATTATTGTGGATATTAAGGAGCAGATAAATTGAAAGATATAATTATTGAGAATATTGAAGCCTTAGGTAAATTAGGTCTAAAAGTAAGAGCAGTGGTCGCTGACCAGTCGTCCATAAACCGAAGTGCACTGACCAAGGTGGCACATGATTTTCAGTATATAAATTCCCTGGGCCAAAAGATATATTTCATATATGATTATGTTCATCTTTTTAAGAGCATTAGGAATGTGTTCATAAAAAACAATTTTAAGACGCCAGACGGCATTGCCAAATGGGGAGTTATAGTCGAGCTGTACGAACTAGACAAGAGAAGCTCAAGTACTAGGATGGTCCCCAAGCTTACAGAAGCCCACATTAGACCCAATAATTTTGAAAAAATGAGCGTGAAAATAGCAATCCAAGTTTTCTCTAATTCTGTAGCTAGTGCCATTGAGGTTTGCCACAAGGAGAACCTTTTCTCGCCGGGTGCGATGGAACACGTATTGCCAACTGCTGCCTTCTGTCGCACCCTCAACAACGCCTTCGATTTACTTAATTCGAGGGAGTACAAAGGGGCAAAAAAACCATTCACTATTTCCAACAACACCCGTAAGGAAATAGAGGAGTTCACAAAATACGTAGGAAAATTGAAGTCAGGTAGCATCAACTATTGTATAGGTGGCTTGGAATTAACATTGAAAAGTCTTGTAATGTTATGCGACGATATGCTCAGAGAGCCAGGTATGAAATATGTCTACCTGTCGCGCTTCAACCAGGATAGTCTGGAAAATTTCTTTGGGGCCATTAGGGCCAAACTAGGTAATAATACAAACCCATCAATTCGCGAAATCCAATACATAATGGCCCGTGTGCCTTTGATGAAGATAGTGACAAGAGCACACAATGTCGGGACAAAGATGACGATCTCCAATTAGGTTGGATATGTACTGTAGAAGATCGTCATCACTGAGGGTCCCAGGTGAAGCCAAAATTAGTTGAGATAGAAGAGAATGATGAGGAATATGAAGGCACTGCAATGACGGAGCCGACATATAACGATATTTGCGAAAAAGCGTCGCAACGATATGTCGATGGCTTCATAATTAAACCCTTTCGTTTTAATTGCACATCCTGCGATGAGCAATTGTTTAAATTAAATTATTTAAAATCGGACGGGTCGGAAGCATTAATATATGCAAAGAATTTTTCCGACAATGTCTTGCAATTATGCAATCCGTCCGAGTTATTCTACAACATTTGCGGTGTCCAATATAACGTGTTCTCCCTACTTTTTCAAAATATTGCTCACCAAGAAAACCTTTCGCAAACTGTTGTTCAGAAATGCATTCTGGAAACCAACAAAAAAAAAAAAAAAACCAGAATGTTTTGCGAAAAAAAATTGTAGGGAGCAAAGACTATATATTTAAAAAAAAAATTAATTATTTTACTGTTCCGAAAAAGATCAAAGTGGCCTTCAGAATATATGTTGACCTGAAAAACCAACCTGATCGAACCCGGCTCTAAATGCGGCGGCAAAGAAATTAAAGACATTAACATAAACGAATCGATGATAGAGACAACAGATGCGTACATTGGTTGTAAGGACCAATGCCGTAAAGAAAAATTTTAAATTATGACCACGTGCATTAAGTCTTACTAATAAAATATAATGTAAATATAAATTATAATACATATGTTGGCGCATATAATGCTAGTACATATGTATGTGGTTGTCAACGCACACTGTGTGTGTATGCAGTTATACTTTTCTGCGTGTTTCTCCAGAATATTCTTTTGTCACTAAGTTAGCATAGCATCAGCGTGTTGGCGATCTATGATTGGTTAAGATTTTCGCTTTTAAAAAGTGCCGTTTTAGCGCGGCGACAGCGACGCTCCGCTGTCGCCGAGTGTGGTTCGGTGGTAGGCACAGAAGAAGTACAGGCTAATTGAGTTAGTTGTATTCTGATCTCTTGTGTAACCGAAACTCGCTGCGCTAAAGAAATGTCGAATAACAACAGTGTTCCAACACATACATAACTTCAGCTATTCCGATGCAACGGACACAGTCGACATGACTCAATGCATTTAACCGGTTTCAATTAGCCCTACTAATGGCATGCGCCTGCTCTGACTAGAACAAGATAGATCATTATCCTTTAAAGGGTAGCCCCAAAATGTAACCCATATTGATGCCAATTTTTTGTTTGGTTTTTTTTTAGTCAAACTACTAAGCAGAGATATGGAGTGCACTGCGAAAAAATTTTAAAGGAGACCATAAGTTTTTTAGAGTGCCTAAAAATGCTGAGCACGAGTGGTAAAAAAATATTAACATATTTAAAAACAATATTATGGAAATTGTCCTCAGTAAACCGATCCCTATTTAATTTTTGATCAAAAAAATATTGAGTATGTACATAATGGTAAAAAAAAAAAAAAAAAAAAAAAAATTCCTGTTTTATGATTATTTACATATGATGAAAATTTCAAGAAATTGTTTTATTGATAATGTGAAACTGCCAGCTCGAAAAAGCTGAAGGAGTTGATAGCAATTGCAAAAACAAAAGTCTACAACCAGAATGGCATCGGCACTTATCATTGGCGTATTTTAGTTCTGAAGAAACCAACTTCTACTTAAATATTACTAATTGAACTAAGCGCCAAGCGGTTAGTAAATTGATTTATGAGAATCGCGGAGAGAGGAAAATATGCCATTTTTTATTTCATAGTGCTGCCATTTGGTTAAGATAAGATGACTAAATATGCAGAACGTGTCTATTCTCGTACCAAGTGGCACTTTGGACAGCGTCATTAAAAAAACGGGAGGCTATTCCTATGAAGCAACACCAAGTGTGCCTCTGCAATAGGGTAAAAATGCTTTGGTAACATGTAACACAGTAAGGAGAAAAAATACGTTGCCTTTGGCCGGGAACTTAGTACCAGCGATTCTAAAAATCAGTCAAGTGGGCTTTCAGTTGTCCATATTTCTCGGTGGCAGTTTTACGCTTTCAGAGACAACTTATTATATAGACGAGTACATTTTGGAAAGATAGCAAGAACGTTAAGTAAATCTCAAAAGAGAGAGAGACAGAGCTTGTTAATTTGAGTGCTTTTGTCATTTGAATTGCTGCTACACTTCTAAATGTTGAGCGCTGCTTGAGTAGCTGAAGTAGACCAAGTGAGCACATTCATGTATACAGATATTACTAAACCTCACATACATCATATGTATGTAGTAGTTTAATAAAAAGTAAGAAAACACAATTTTTTTTCAACATATCTTAATAATATCTTTATTTTTTTATTTTAATTTACTTTTCTTATATTGTTTTGGACTGGTTAGCTTACTTCTATTTCTGGCTTACTTCTATTCTCTATTCTATTTGTGAATATTTTCTTTGTGTACTACTTTGGAGAACATGATGCAAATACATTATTATGTATGTTACAGATATAATAAAATATGTCAGAGGGGCTCTGCAAAAGACAAACCTCTTTTGAAAAATCAGGTCTTTTGATGCATCTTATTTGTCCGATCTTAAGAAAAAGCTCGTCGCAAGAGACGCATAAAACTTTTTGTATTTCACTAAAAAGCCGTCGACGTATCGCCGGGAATCCTCTTCGTCGGGCAAAATATTGGATAAATCATATTTTTGGTCATAAGGGTTATTACATGTTTCTTTGGATGTCATCTGGCACATGTCATAAAGGGGCATACCGGGCATGCTCAAAAGTTTAACAATTTAAGCCCACATTTTGTGTTCCTTTTATCAATTTCATAGATATCATGCGCGACAAAACATTGTGTTCATTGATGGGTGTTAGAGAGATTATTTTTAATTGTGTAATGTATGCTATGCACAGTCCAGTGTTACCTCATGGTATTTAGGTGTTTCATCTTCTTTTTTTTTTTTTTTTAATTTAATTTAATTTCCTATGCCAACTGCTAACTATACTGACTATATAAGTCCAGTTGTTGCAATTCACAGCTGAGTACAACAAGTTGTCAGACTTCTTCCTCGGCGCGTATCCTCTCTTCAAGTGAACGAGCTTCTGCTCTACTCTTCTTCATCGCACCACGCCATTCTCGCCATTCTCACTAATTGCATTTTCTATTATGCCCTCTACGCCGCCGAGGAACATTTGGCACCATGCTCACTTGAGTTAACCTCAAATGATGCTCCTTTATCTTAACTGAATCGATGTTTACATTTAAACTTAACATATTTAATTCAATCTGCGACAAGGTCTTCCTGAGTTTTACACGTCCTTGTGTGTCACATTTCTTAACCAAACTTATCATAAAAAAATTCTTCATTTCTTAATCTATGTTTCGCTCAACTCTCTTCTCTTTGTCACGGGTGTTTTGCTTAATTTTTTTTCCGACATCAATTGGACATTATTTTACTCTACAAAGTGAAAGTAAAGATTACTAGGATAAACGCATTAGTTGGTATTTTACTCTGCGTGCTAGTCCCTCAGGACCTACACAGCTCTTAATGCTTTATTACTTTACACGCTCTTGCTGCATTTATTTTCTTTCTTATTTTTACTTCATCTTGCTCTTTTGGAGTTTTCTTCTCAAGGTTTTTAAATTTTTTCTTTTTGGTTGCTTTCTGAATTTTATTATCGACATAGATCACTTCCTTAGACAGTGATCCGAAACAGCCATTATCATCTATACCGTTACGGATTATTTGAACAACAAGTCTGTTATTATAACCTTGATTTTTCTATTGCCACAGCTAAATTTACTCTAGCGGGAAGCTGAAATTGCAGCACTATGAAATAATACATTGTATTTGTTCCTCTCTCCGCGATTCTCATAAATTAATATCTCAACCGCTCGGCGCAGTTGAACAGTGCTAATCTTTCGGTTTGTTTAGCAATAGTCTACTTCGTCGATGGCTTTCTACAATAATACATTACTAACATTGCGTTTGTGCGTCAAATGATTGAAGTACTTTATAAATGTCTGGTTATGTATATTGGACACTTTGATGGATTCGTCGGAGGGATTTGTTAAAAGTAGTGTTTCTTTAGAAAAATTTTTGGGTTTTATTAAATTCTCCGACGGTAGATGTTTTAATTCTTCAACGCTTGACATTTGTGCCATGCAATTTTTGTAATTTAAATTGGCGTTCTGAATTAAGAAGCCATCGAAGTATCTGCGCGAAGTAAGCTCCGTCATTGTGGGTAGCTCCTGGTCCCCCAGCTCCTCAACACTGCTCTGCAACTGCTCCTCCCAACAGTTGGCAGTTGTTTTCCCTGCATTTCTGGTTGATCTGTTGTTCTTGATCATATTAATTGAATGCAGCCTGGCTACAATATATTGGATTTCTCTGGCTGACGGATTGTTATTGCTCCCGAGTCGCGATCTTAATAAACCGAAGAAGCTCTACAAGCTATCTTGGTTAAATCTAGCACAATATATTCTATTGTGCTATCCGTCAGGACATCATCAGCCAGAGCAATAATATTTTGGAAAGTTTGGATCATCCCAACCCTAACCTGTCCCTAACCAGTTCCACGAACTGCAAAAGTTCTTCCCGCACTCCATTGTGTCTAGTAAATGGCCTTTGACATCCACTAACCCATTTTGAGTTGAGTAAGTCAAAGGCATCATTCACTGCCACAATGAAGTATACGGTTGAAAGGGCGTTCAAATTTGTATAGCTGGAGAACTGTTTTCTTCTGACGCAAACTTCGATCGCGCTGGCCACACTGCGGGAGAACAACTGCGCAAAGAGCTTTACATGCATTTTTTCAAATAATTTCGGGTGTAAATGCGCATTTGTCAGCTTTGGTGCCATACGAGTGGTTGCACTTTTTTTTTTTAATCTATTGTTGCACACAATAGATTCCGTAAGCACATTCCAGCTTATCGTCCCAATCGGCATTTCAAAGTCATTGGCCAGTAATGAATTACGGAGGCTTTTGAATAAGAATTTCCTTCTGTGTCTATGTACCTAATGTCGCCTTTAGGCGCAAGAGATTTGAACAAATTTCTGTTTATGCTCGACTGGTCGCACACAATAGACCGCACTTGAAGTCCAGTATTTTGGATGGTATCTAACACCTCAAGAAGTATATTTCTTACATCTTGTACCTTCGTTAGATTATGGATGCAATAATACGATATTGCATATTTCCAGGGCTCAATGAGCCCCTTCAATTGGAAGAAGAGAAAACCAGTGGCTATCGACGACTCTCTCTTAATCATTCCCTAAGTCGACGAAGCCATCTATCTTGTCGATTGTTAAATTGTATTCTAGCTCTCTTCTTCCATGCATCTATCAAAGACCAATCAATTTTTTACCGACTCCTTCATTTCTTTTGCGTGTTCCGAAATATTGGACAGCACCAAACTGTCAATACCAGGCCCGACTCTTCTAATGGGGTTCCAATTTAAGACTGTTCTGCTATGCGGCAGTGGGAGGAGCATACTGTCACGCATGAACTTATAGCAGCTCGCCGACTTATAATTTATTTTCATAATTAGATATTTCTCAGTCGGTGAGTACAGGCTTTGCTTCGGCTTTGTTTAGAATGTATATAAGAATTTTACTTTCAATATTCAGTTTCTTTGGAACATGTATACATTCGGCACTATCAACGCTCTTTGACAGCTGTGCCCGCAAATCTGATATTATTTTTTGCTGGGCAACTATTGGCGGGATCTGCTGCACCTCTCAAATACACTGCGCCGTTCTTTTTCGATAAATAGTTGTGCAAATAGCAGCAGCACAAAACAATGACAGACGCCTTTTCCGGCTCTTCAGCGATAGTATTTAGAAGGATTCTAAATCTGCTTGCTAATATGCCAAATGCATTTTCCACTACACGCCTAGCTCTTGAGAGGCGGTAGTTAAAAATGAGCTGCTCCTTTACGAGTTTCTGACGACTATACGGCTTCATTAAGTTTTGCGATAAAGGAAAGGCGTCGTCCCCTACCAACACATACGGCAGTTCACCTGTTAAATTTTCAATTTGTCGAGGCTTCGGAATGAACAGGGATTGCTCATCGTAGCGCCTTTTGAATTCTGATTGGGCAAATACTCCAGCATCTGATGCCCTGCCATTTGCTCCAACTTCGACACAAATAAATTCGTATTTTGCGTTCACTATGGCCATGAGTACGATGCTGAAGGTCTTTTTATAATTGAAATAAAAAGATCCAGATGACTTTGGCTTCTTTATATGCACATGTTTTCCGTCAACAGCTCCTATGCAGTTGACAAAATTCCATTGCATTTCAAAATCTTTTGCAATTTCCCTCCACTCTTCTTCATTCCGAGGCATCTGAAATAATATGAAATAAAATACGTTTTTAATTGAAAACTTTATTTTCCAGCCAAAGGCGTCGAAACGAAAGTCGGACGAAGGATCAGAGTTCCTGCAGAAGGCAGTAGCCCATTTAGACAACTTGAATGCCAAGAAACCGAGAGATGACGCAGATATTTATGCTGAAGGGTGGGCTGCAAGGTTCAAGGAGCTGAGCAAGGAGCAGCTGCTATACGCTAAGAAGGGTATAGATGAGCTCCTCATGCAAGGCCGAATGAATATGCTCTCTTACCAGGGAGTCTCTAGCATTGCCAACATACCAAATCAAACTCCTCAAGTTCAGATGCCAATGCACGTCTATCCGCGACAGCATATATATCATACGAGCACTCCACTAACGAGTGACTCCAATACGAGATCGTCATTTGCGACTCACCATTCCCAGGATCTGAACACTTCAGTTATTATAACGGATAATAGGAATGGCAATCCCGCATCATTTGCTGACTTGTTAAACAGCAACGAATACGCGTAAAGATAAATAAAACAAAAAATAAATTTTACTTACCTCAATGTACGGCTTTAACATTTTAATTATTCCTCTACATGTCTCTATAACAATTCGCCCAAGGCTCTGGGGAGAAATTCCTGTTAAGAATTTGAGGTCTTCGTAGCTTTGCCCACTAGCCAAGAAACGCAAAGTCGCTGAAAGGCGTTCGTTTGCGCTTATTGCGTCTCGCATTTGTGTATTCTGTCTTTGGATTTCCGGCTCTACTAACTTCAATAATTCTTCGTAACTTTCACTGTCCATGCGAAGAAAGTTTTTTAGGCCCACAGGAGACGTTTCTTCCAACTCCTTTAAAAGATTCGTGTGTGTGAATCTTTGTCTCTTCGCGTACCACTCTTTTATCCACATTTTATGTTTCCGTTTCTGCGTTTCCTCTTTATTTTTCTTTTTTTGTAAGCAAACATTAATTCCCATGAGTGAAATTACAGTAGCGATGTCGTTCTCCGTTGCCATGTTGACTTCTCAAAGATTTGCCACCAAATGATGTTTGCGAGCATGTTGGCACTAGTTGGTGGGCAAGAAAATTTTGGCTCGACGAGCGGCTCGGCCAACATGTTCTACTGTGGATGGGCTCCTTTAATAGACGTTCACTTCTAAAAGAAACAACATGATAAGACAAAACACGCTCAGTGATGCAACAACATATAAACAAAAAAACAAACATAGACATTGTTGGCCGAAAACTTAAACTGATTGGCTCTTAATCTCTTAATTATATATTTGCTTTTTCTCTAAATTTCTATATACATGTGTCTCTTATCGATAGATCTAGTGATAGTTAATTAATTACATATTCCAACACATGACTAGCTTATATAATACTTAAATACTAAATGGAATAATACTACTAACAGCTCGGCCAACCTGACAAATCGATCGCCCTCGATCGTGATAAATTTATAAAAATATATATTAGATTAGCCAATATTATTATCTTCAGTAAGGAGACATTTTTTTCACTGATCACGCCAATCAGCTCATTTCTTCAACCGGCAAGCTTCAACAATACCATCAGAAGGCAGTTGACTTATTTGACAGTTATCAATATCATTTAAAACATAACGATCGTTCGGCAGTACCTTATTGAAAATATAGGGACCTTTATACTTTGGAATAAACTTCTTGTATTTATTGTTGATTCACTAACGCTTTTTCCTGCATGTTGATTAACAGAGCTGTTTGGATTATAACAAGCCATTTCATTCTTAAATAGATCCATAATATTCAGTCTGCAATGTTCTACTCCTGTTTCGGTACAAAATGACTTATCTATATCATTCAATGGGGTTTCACTACTGTTCAATGGGGTTTCAATACTATTCAATGGGGTTTCAATACTATTCAATGGGGTTTCAATACTATTCAATGGGGTATAATACTGTTCAATGGGGTTTCAATACTATTTAATGGGGTTTCAAAACTATTCAATGGGGTTTCAATATTGTTCAATGGAGTTTCAATACTATTCAATGGGGTAGTAGTGGGCAATAACTTATCACCTATATTTTCATAAGGCACCACCGATCGTCTCATTATATTAATAGCGCTACCGGTATCCAAAAGAGCAGATAGAACATATTTATTGTTGTTATGCATGTTGTCAGTGTAAAAATATACTCCTACCTTTTTTAATATTGGTATGAAACTGCCGTTCTTCTGGTCCTCTTGTTCTGGTTGATCGCTCACTAATCCGACATGTTTTCCAGTCCGCTCCGTGCAATCTTTTATGATATGTTGTTTTGATCCGCATTCGAAACAGGATCCCTTTTCTCTTTTTGGCTTGGAACATGAGGAAGCATAATGTCTATATTGCGAACAATTGAAACACCGGACGTCCTTCACCTCTTGACCGGAAGGGTTCCGCATCGACGGAGCTCGGCGTATGGAGGATTCCGCCAATCTCTCCCTTACTTCACTATATCTTTCTGCTATTTCCATCAGTTGTTCAATGGTTGTTGCTCCATACAACATGAAAGAACTGGGTGAATCTTCCTGCAGTCCGTCAACGATAAATTTGACCGTTGTCTTTTCATCGACATTGGCACGCATTGCAATTTCCACCATTTTCATTATGTATCCCCTTACCGAAGTCTTATTCATGTCAAATGTTGTTTCCTTTAGCATCATGATGACTTCGGCAACGGAATAGCTATGACCAAATGTTTTTAAAAATTTTCCTCTAAAATCTTCGTAGCACGCTGATCTATCAATTTTCATAAATAATTCGGCTTCCGAAGATGGCTTCATCAGTATTCGGACACATCTAAATTTAAAGTCATCACCTTGACAAATCCCGTCGCAAACGTTTTTAAAATCTAATAGCCATTTCTTTCCGTCCTCCTTACTGGTGCCGCTAAACGGGTGGACTAAACTTTTTATTGTTATCACATCTTCACCCACACTTTTTGTCTGGGACAACAGTTTTGCTAAAATTATTTTCTTTTCTGCCACTCTGATAGCAGCGTCCAACTCTTCCTCCTCGCTTAGAGCACTAATTTGTGCTTGTTGTCTTGTTTCAATAATTGTACCTTCGTCAAAGCTTATTTTATACATGTTAACTTGGCGCTCCATTTTATTTTTTTTTTATTAAAAAAATATTTCTCTTAATTGGCGAAATATTATTAAGTTTGTGTAGGGTTGAGTTTTATTATCCCACTTCTGAAGTTGTTGGCCGAAAACTTAAACTGATTGGCCCTTAATCTCTTAATTATATATTTGCTTTTTCTCTAAATTTCTATATACATGTGTCTCTCTTAAACATGTGCTTATTGTCCGCGTCTTCAAGCTTATGTATCTATCGATATACCTCTTATCGATAGATCTAGTGATAGTTAATTAATTACATATTCCAACACTTATGACTAGCTTATATAATACTTAAATACTAAATGGAATAATACTACTAACAACATATACATAAACATATAAACAAAATATAATTTGAAAAAAAATTTTTTAAATTTACCAAGATTTAGAACAGGCATTGCGCCTACTTTTAATTTTTTTGTCAGCATATCCCCAGGCAAAAAATGGCGCTTGCACAGCCTGGATCGAGTGTTAATTTCGTCAGGTCCTAAATTAATGTTTTACGCCCATTCTAAAGTTACATTCGGGAGTATGCGGAAAAGGCGCTTTCCCCCAACGCAATTTTTAACAATACACTTAAATTCAGACATTGTTTTTTTTTTTATTTTATTTTTTTTTTTTATTTTTTTAAAAAGTTGCCCGTGTTTTACTTCCAACTCTTTTTTTTGAAAAGGAAAAAAGATGGTACTAATGCTCTAAAAGCTGATGGCACAATTCTTCGGCATATTCGTAAATACATTTATTTACACATCTCATATAAACATATATGCATATGGAATAGCAAAACTGCTATTCTTCGCGGCCCTTCAAAAACGACCGCTCGACCCTAGGGACGAAGCAATGCAAACAAATGAATTAATTTGACCCTGCGTGCTACATACGCATGCTCTGCTGTGTCATTTCCGTTCCTTCATTTCTGTGGCCAATTTAACACTCATTTTTTAAAAAAAAGTGGGCCTAAAAGGGGTTCACTTAGTTTTGTAACCATCCTGGAGGTTAAACAATAATACGTGAAGGGATATTTCCAAGCCTGAACTATCTCTTTAATTTGAAAAAAAATAATATGGAGTTGGCCACTTTGGGCTCTTTTTCTCCATGTCCAAAATCATGGAATCCATCAATTTTGTCGGTTTTTGGGTTATATTCAAGATCCCGGCGGCAGTGCAGCTCCATCAAATATCAAAAGGCAGTTCCTCTCAAGATCTGACATACTAGCAACATGATTCCTAATATTATTTCTAACTGAGTTATTTAAGCCTGGAACGACCCTTCTAATGGGATTCCAGTTGAAAAGGGTTCTGGAATGCGGCAAAGGTAACTTCAGCCCATTTCTCATAAAATAATAACATTTTTGAGACGAATTATTTATATTTAATAATATGTTGCGTTCCACAGGACTATATTTGTTTCTTCGTCCACTGAGAAGCAAATTCGCCAGTGTGACTGCCGCCGTTTCATCTGATGTTTCCACAGATGGTTTTATCAAAGATGCATTTCTTTGACCTTCGCTATCATATTTATTCCTAAGGGCCTGCAACTGCTTAGCTAGGTCATCGCATTTGTCTTGTAAGATTTTTTTTTCTTTTAAAATATCATAATACATCTGCCTGTATATTTTCTCATTACGGCAGTGTAACTCGCAATGGGGACAATTGCTTTCAATTGCAGCGGTGGGATTCTCCGTTGCACCTACTTCAATAGTGGGATCTACAGGGACTTCGAGGGGCTTGGAAAAAATAGACATGCAGTGCTTACGAAGCTGCCGGCCCATGCGGTCAGCTTCGTAAAAATGGTTATTACAAATATATTAAAATTTGCTTTCTTTAAAGCTTTCTTTTATTTGGCATACTTTCCTCCATTTTTTATTTTCCTCTTCTTATTTAGGAAAACTGTGCAAAACTGATGGGGGTGAGGACGAGCTGCAGCTTTCAATGCAGCAATGCCGTTTCTTTGTTTAAGGAAACTTTTAAATGCTGGCTCTTCGCTGTGTCCTAAATTTAAAGTTGGGACAGCTCCTACTTTGAGTTTCCTTGAACCCATACAAAAACTTTGTGCCTATTGCACACAACGGACCGCGAATTTATTTTGTCTACATCAAAATGAAGGTTTTCACACCATTCATTTTGTAAATATTTGGGTATTTTATAATGGGTGGTGCCACCATTACAATTTTTTACCAAACATTTAGACATTACCTAAAAATTCAAATTTTTGTATATCTAATATTAATAAAACTTTTATTATATTAAAAAATCAATCAAAGTCAGTTGGCCTTTAATGAACACATACGTGACGTACAATTATCATATGTATGTGTCTCTTCCAGCAGACAAAATTACAAAAACAAATCAAGTGACAAATCACATTCGCGCAAATCTTAAATAAACAAGCCAGAAGATTTCGTACATTGTCTTCGAACATTTGCTTTGAAGAATTGATGTGCTGAAGACTGCATGCAAGATTTTTCGATAACAGCGCGAACATGTTCGATTTCATGCCTATGTAATAAGTTGTCTCTGCTGTTACTGATTGTTTGAACAAGTCTGTTATTATGACCTTGATTTTTCTGTTGCCACAGCTAAATTTATTCTAGCGGGAAGCTGAAATTGCAGCACTATGAAATAATAAATTGTATTTGTTCCTCTCTCCGCGATTCTCATAAATTAATATGCCAACCGCTTGGTGCAGTTGAAACGTGTTAATATTTTGGTTCAAATATCATTAGTTAAGTATGAATTGGTGTGTTTAGAATTAAAAAAGAATACATTCGTGCCAGGAGTACATCTGTACTGTGTTATATTTAAAATCTTTCCAGTTATTGGGCGATAATTAAATTGTCATGGCACTAATATTGGCGTTTGAATTATTGCGGTAGGGGCAGCACATGTTCAAAGAAAGACAAAATGTTATTTTAACAGCGCTGTTGCATTTGAATTTTGAGTGCTTTTTCTTTGCACCTTTTGTTACCTAGCAACCACATATCCCCTTTCGTTAAACAGCCCAATGGCAATAGCCAAAATAAAATAAAATAAATATGCAAAAAAAATTTAAAGTAAAAGAAACAATTTAAAAAAATTGAAAATATAATAAATAAGTAAAAATAATATAAATAAATTTGAAAAAATAACAATTTTAAAAAAATAAAAAATTTATAAAAAGAATAAAAACAAAAATTAAAAAATGAAAACAAAAAAAAAAACTAATAAAAATAAAATAAAGAAATAAAAAATAAAATAATTAAAAATAACTATTATAGTTTATAAGTGCTATAATTTATATTTACATTATTAAATTTTATTAGTTAGGCTAAATGCACGTGGTCATAATTTAAAATTTTTCTTTACGGCATTGGTCCTTACAACCAATGTACGCATCTGTTGTCTCTATCATCGATCCCTTTATGTTAATGTCTTTAATTTCTTTGCAGCCGCATTTAGAGCCGGGTTCGATCAGGTTGGTTTTTCTGGTCAACATATATTCTAAAAGCCACTTTGATGTTTTTCGGAGCAGTAAAATAATTAATTTTTTTTTTTTAAATATATAGTCTTTACTCCCTACAATTTTTTTTCGCAAAACATTCTGGATTTTTTTTTTTTTTTGTTGGTTTCCAGAATGCAATGCATGCAACAGTTTGCGAAAGGTTTTCTTGGTGAGCAATATTTTGAAAAAGTAGGGAGAACACGTTATATTGGACACTGCAGATGTTGTAGAACATATCGGACGGATTGCATAGTTGCAAGACATTGTCGGAACAATTTTTTTTGCATATATTAATGCTTCCGACCCGTCCGATTTTAAATAATTTAATTTAAACAATTGCTCATCGCAGGATGTGCAATTAAAACGAAAGCCTTTAATTATGAAGCCATCGACATAACGTTGCGACGCTTTTTCGCAAATATCGTTATATGTCGGCTCCGTCATTGCAGTGCCTTCAAATTCCTCATCATTATCTTCTACCTCAACTAATTGTGACTGCATCTGGGACCCTACGTGATGACGATCTTCTACTGTACATATCCAATCTAATTGGAGATCGTCATCTTCCTCGCAATTTGCCCCGACATTGTGTGCTCTTGTCACTGTTTTCATCGAGAGCACACGAGCCATTATGTATTGGATTTCGCGAATTGATGGGTTCGTATTATTACCTAGTTTGGCCCTAATGGCCCCAAAGAAATTTTCCAGACTAACCTGGTTGAAGCGCGACAGGTAGACATATTTCATACCTGGCTCTCTGAGCATATCGTCGCATAACATTATCAAGGCTTTTCAATGTTAATTCTAAGCCACCTATACAATAGTTGATGCTACCTGACTTCAATTTTCCTACGTATTTTGTGAACTCCTCTATTTCCTTACGGGTGTTGTTGGATATAGTGAATGGTTTTTTTTGCCCCTTTGTACTCCCTCGAATTAAGTACATCGAAGGCGTTGTTGAGGGTGCGACAGAAGGCAGCAGTTGGCAATGCGTGTTCCATCGCACCCGGTGTGAAAAGGTTCTCTTTGTGGCAAACCTCAATGGCACTAGCTACAGAATTAGAGAAAACTTGGATTGCTATTTTCACGCTCATTTTTTCAAAATTATTGGGTCTAATGTGGGCTTCTGTAAGCTTGGGGATCATCCTACTACTTGAGCTTCTTTTATCTAGTTCGTACAGCTCGGCTATAACTCCCCATTTGGCAATGCCGTCTGGCGTCGTAAAATTGTTTTTTATGAACACATTCCTAATGCTTTTAAAAAGATGAACATAATCGTATATAAAGTACACCTTTTGGCCCAGGGAATTTATAAACTGAAAATCATGTGCTACCTTGGTCAGTGCACTTCGGTTTATCGACGACTGGTCAGCGACCGCTGCTCTAACTCTTAGACCTAATTTCCCTAAGACTTCTATATTCTCTATAATCTTATCCTTTAGTTTGTCTGGTCCTAAATATCCACAATAATATGTAAACGCATATTTCCAGGCCTGCACTATTCCTTTAATTTGAAATACTAATATGGAGCTGGCCACTTTTGGCTCTCTCTCTCCATTTCCAAAATCATCGAACCCATCAATTATGTCTGTTTTGATATTATATTCCAGACTTCGCCGAATATGCATCTCATCAAATATAAGGATGCAGTTCCTCTCCAAGTCTGTCATATTTGCAACATGGTTCTCTATGTTGATGCAGACTGAGGTATTTATGCCAGGGGAGACTCTTCCTACTGGGTTCCAATTAAAAAGGGTTCTGGGATGCGGCAAAGGTAAGTCAAGACCGTTTCGCATAAAATAATAGCATTTGCTAGAAACATAATTTATATTTAAAAGAATATTTCGCTCTATTGCGCTATATGTGTTTTTTCTACTACTTAATAGAATGTTGGCCAGGGCAATTGCTGTTGTGTTCATGGTTTCTACAGCTGGTTTTACGGTAGTTGAGCTACCTTGACACTCCGTGTCATATTTTTTGCGGAGAGCCTTCAACTCCTCAGCCAGGTCCTCACATTTATTTTTTAATACTTGGCTCTCTTTCAAGCTGTCATAGTACATCTGCCTATACAATTTTTCATTCCGGTAGTGTATCTCGCAACGGGGACAATTACCTTCAGTTTCGACACTGAGGTCCTCCGTTGCACCTACTTCTTGAGGGACTTCTACTGGTTTTGAAAAAATGGGCGTGCAATGTTTGCGAAGCTGCCGGCCCTTACGGTCAGCTTCGTGGAAATGCTCGCCACAAATATATAAAAATTTTGTGTCTTTTAAGCATTCCTTAACTTGCGACATTTTCCTCCAGTTCTGGTTTTCCTCAGGTGATTTGGGAAAACTGTACAGAACTGATGGGGGTGAGGAAGAGCTGCAGTTCTCAATGCAGCAATAACGTTTTCTTAATTCTATAAAACTTCTAAACTCAGGCTCGTGACTATGACCTAAATTTAAAGTAGGAACTGCTCCTACTTTAAGTTTTTTTGAGCCAAAACAATTAATTTCAAAGTGCCTATTGCACACAACGGGTCGAGAGTTTATTTTATCAACATCAAAATGAACGTTCTCACACCATTCATTTTGAAAATGCTTAGGGATTTTAAAATGGGTGGAACCACCATTACAATACTTAATAATACACTTAGACATAATTAAATTAAATTAATTAATTAATAAAAGAGTTAAAGAGTTAAGGAGTTAAAGTTTTAAGAGATCGCAGCAAATGTCGCAAGTGTTTAAAATTCTATACTACTCTGACAGAGGGCTTAGTAAGAATGAAAAATGCTTTTAAAGGCAGATGGCTTCTGCATGAGCCTCATCTACCCTGTAAAAGGCCAAAATAAATGGGCATTTCTAAACAGAGCATTGATATGTTAAGCGCCTGGAAAATTGTCTTTATTTTAATACATTACAATGTATAAAGAGTATCATAGGACTGTGCATTTTTGTATTGTGTAGTCGTCCGCTGGCATCACACACTAATCTACCACTATTGATCAAATTAACACTTGATCCAGGCTGTGCGAGCGCCATTTTTTGCCTGAGGATATCATGACAAAAAAATTAAAAATAGGCGCAATGCCTGTTCTTAATCTTGGTAAATTTTCAAATTTTTTTTTCAAATTATATTTTGTTTATTTGTCTATGTTTACTTTTTGTTTATATGTTGTTGCATCACTGAACGTGTTTTGTCTTTATTATTATTATGTTCTTTCTTTTAGAAGTGAACGTCCATTAAAACATGTATGTAAGTAAATGTACGTCCCTCCATTTTTTTCCGTCAAATTTTTTTTTAATCAAATATAAATTATTATTTTATTTAAATTATATATAGGCCACAATGAGCAATCTGCACACACTATGGGCTACAAAGAGCCTATTTTAATATGCTGTGTAGAAGGTTGCTCATCTAGCAGCCCACCCTCAATACTGCTCAATTTCCCAACAGCAACTGCGTAGAATGCAGCCTGGCGGGAAATAATTGATATTAAAATCAATTTAAAAAACAGCAAGCTTCTTATTTGCAACAAACATTTTCATAAAAATGATATTCTGGGAAAAAAAATTAAGAAGCTTGCACGGCCTATCAACGCTAATCTGTCAATACCAGAGCAACTCTTCGATGAGCGCCCTACTGATCAAAATGCACTAGTCAGAGAACAAAAGTGGCTTCCTAATAATTACTTTGAAGTCCATTACACCACCAATCCCATTGCACTTGTCTGTTCAAACTATGAAAAGATTTGTAAAAATGAAAACTATTGGCGCAGCAAGTGCAATGAATTTAATGAGAATGAAAAAGTACTGACAACTAAATTAAACGATTTAGAACAGGAGGTAGTTGCCCAGCAAAAAATAATATCAGATTTGCGGGCACAGTTGTCAAAGAGCGTTGATAGTGCCGAATACATTCATGTTCCAAAGGAACTTAATATTGAAAATAAGAGCCTCATAAACATTCTAACAAAGCCGAAGCAAAGACTGTACTCGCCGACTGAGAAAAATTTAATTATGAAAATAAATTATAAGTCGGCGAGCTGCTATAAGTTCATGCGTGACAGTATGCTCCTCCCACTGCCGCATAGCAGAACAGTCTTAAATTGGAACCCCATTAGAAGAGTCGGGCCTGGTATTGACAGTTTGGTGCTGTCCAATATTTCGGAACACGCAAAAGAAATGAAGGAGTCGGTAAAAAATTGATTGGTCTTAGATAAGATGCATGGAAGAAGAGAGCTAGAATACAATTTAACAATCGACAAGATAGATGGCTTCGTCGACTTAGGGAATGATTAAAGAGAGTCGTCGATAGCCACTGGTTTTCTCTTCTTCCAATTAAAGGTGCTCATTGAGCCCTGGAAATATACAATATCGTATTATTGCATCCATAATCTAACAAAAGTACAACATTTAAGAAACATACTTGTTGAGGTGTTAGATACCATCCGAAATACTGGACTTCGAGTGCGGTCTATTGTGTGCGACCAGTCGAGCATAAACAGAAATTTGTTCAAATCTCTTGCGCCTAAAGGCGGCATTAGTTACATAGACACAGAAGGAGATACCATCTTCCTGATGTATGACTATGTACACATATTCAAAAGCCTCCGTAATTCATTACTGGCCAATGACTTTGAAATGCCGATTGGGACGATAAACTGGAATGTGCTTACGGAATTGCACACAATAGATAAAAAAAAAAAGTGCAGCCACTCGTATGACACCAAAGCCGGATGCGCATTTACAGCCGAAACTTTTTGAAAAAATGCGTGTAAAGCTCTTTGCGCAGTTGTTCTCCCGCAGTGTGGCCAGCGCGATCGAAGCTTGCGTCAGAAGAAAACAGTTCTCCAGCTATACAAATTTGAACGCCCTTTCAACCGTATACTTCATTGTGGCAGTGAATGATGCCTTTGACTTACTCAACTCAAAATTGGTTAGTGGATGTCAAAGGCCATTTACTAGACACAATGGAGTGCGGGAAGAACTCTTGCAGTTCGTGGAACTGGTTAGGGACATCAAGACAGCCAGGCATAATTATTGGCAATTTGGGATGATCCAAACTTTCCAAAATATTATTGCTCTGGCTGATGATGTCCTGACGGATAGCACAATAGAATATATTGTGCTAGATTTAATCAAGATAGCTTGGAGAGCTTCTTCGGTTTATTAAGATCGCGACTCGGGAACAACAACAATCCGTCAGCCAGAGAAATCCAATATATTGTAACCAGGCTGCATTCAATTAAGATGATCAAGAACAAGAGATCAACCAGAAATGCAGGGGAAACAACTGCCAACTGTTGGGAGGAGCAGTTGCAGAGCAGTGTTGAGGAGTTGGGCGACCAGGAGCTACCAACAATGGCGGAGCTTACTTCGCGCAGATACTTCGATGGCTTCTTGATTCAAACCGCCCATTTAAATTGCAAGAAATGCATGACGCAAATGTCAAGTGTTGAAGGATTGAAACATCTACCGTCGGAGGATTTAATAAGAGCCAAACATTTTTCTCATGAAAAACTTCTTTTAACAAATCCCTCCGACGAATTCTTCAACGTGTGCAATATACATTACCAAACATTCATAAAATATTTCAAAAAACTGGCGCACAAAAACAATGTTGGTAATGTTATATTGCACAAAGCCATCGAAGAGACGAATAAAATCTACCCGGAGTGGTTCGGAGCAGGAGAATGCGTCGAACATAAAAAAAAAATATTAAATAAATTAATTACAATATTATAAAGGAAGCATAGTAGATGGCTCTTAGCTGAAACAACAAAACATACATATCAAAATAAAATAAAAACGCCATCTGCGAAAAAAATAAAAATATTAACAAGTTAAATATACATATGTATAAGTATAGTTTTTAAGCTTTTTTTTTTTAAATATTAAAAAATGTAAATGTAGTTTTAAGATTAAAAATATTTGTAAATATAAATTTAAAAAAATATATAATAAAAATATAAACAAAAATGATTGCATTTTTTCTTCAGTACATTTAGTGATTGATTCTTATTCAGTTTTCATTTCAGCGTTTTGAGCCCTTATTTTCAATGGTGCCGACCATGAATAAAATGTCTTGTCCTGATAGACAAGTCTTAAAGTTTGGGAAGGACAAATACTAGCAAATGTTCCGATGTATCATATACGCAAGTGTAATAGTATGTGTATCAGCGGCAGGCCAACGACAGCAAACAGCAGACAGCAGACAGTGGCGACAGCAACTTTTCGTCTGTGAGGCGCACACACACCACCATTAAGCGCTTGTATTAAGAAGTTTAATGCATTGGTGTTAGAGTCAATGTAAGACTCCACCAAATTTATTCAGGAAGCGAAAGATGATTTGGGTCAATAATGGACTACTTCATATTGCAATATATTTATTATTTTTTAAATAATTAAAGCGGCCTACAATTAAATAAAAGAATTATTTTATAAATTTGTATAGTCCCTTATAATTATATTATAATTTTATTTATCATCAATAAAAATTAAAAATATAATAAAATTTTATTTTTCATCAATTATTTATATTTTATAATTATATTTATATAACATTATAATGAAATCATTGAAAATTGTAAATATATTAAAAATTGCTTTAAATAAGCCTTTGTAACAAAAATTGTTTTCATTAATATTTCTTGCATACGCATTCGCATACTAACAAATGGGCTGTGTAGCGATAGGAAAGAAGTACATTAGTGTGCACATTGCCGGCACTGGCGAGCCCATGCTTTTTCCATTTCAAATCAAAACAAAACTTCGTTACGTTCAGACAAAAATATATTATATGGTGCGAATAGGAAGGAAACATATGTTTTTCCTTTTTTGCCTTCGTTACGTTCATTCAGAGAGCACTCTCTGCTCTCTGCGTTCATCGCTGGTGCAAAGTCAAACAAACAAAACTGGTTGCCATGTATTTGTTGGTGTTTTGTGTTTACAGCAATTGTCTTTACGCTACCGAGCCAATCTCAAGATTCTATTTTTAACAGTAACATTTTTCTGTTAAGCTATCGCCTACTCTTGTAGTTCGTGCTCTGTG